>CM023486.1:7115754-7137999 GCA_013339685.2 Hyalomma asiaticum | reverse complement strand
CCATTGTTTTTTGAATGTTCACCTGCGTCCTTGTCAGTAAGTACGCAGACATGGACCGCTGCATGTGCGTGGTAACTGCCTCATAACGGCGAAACTAGCCAGGTGAGAATTGCAGCAGGCCCTACTTAGCGTAACTCCAATCCACTATTCTTTCCTCGTATGAAGTATCCGCACCCTCTCCTAGTCTGGGCACATACTTTTCCTTTTAAACACGGCAACACTGCACTTCTGATCCTCTATTTAAGTTGAAGGCACTCCTTTTTGTCTAGATCAGTTGTCTACTTGGGCGTACGGCCACTCATGCTCGAAATTTCATTTCCTATATCGCACATGTTTGTTTTCCAGGCGATACAAGCCAGCCGACATCCGAATCGTAGGATAAACCTTCAGGAAGCAATTTTCCAAAGCTCATTTATGAAGCTTACGTTGCATTTCACGCTTTTCTATATTGGGTTGCAGTAAGTATTCTTTCGAATATTTTCATACAGACGCGTGGAACAAAATGGCGGTTTCGCTTAACCGCATGAATCTGTGAAGTCTACAAGCCAAAAGCCCCTGTACCTTGCGCAGGCAGATGCCCCTTTTTATGAGCTGTTATGTTGTATGAGCTGTTATGTCGGATTAAGCTTGGAGTCCGTACACGAGACATTTATTGTGTACTTGAACTGTTAATCTGAGCCGCAGGAGGAGGTAATCGGAAGTTGCATTCTTACTTCGGTGCCTTGTAGTGGGGTCGAGGAAGAAATACATTGCGGTTGTAAGTGCGGACGTAAGCTGCTCTTCTGATCACGTAGCCGAAACACAAGTGCACCTCGCTAAGACACTCACTAGTGTCCACCGTGCATTACTGTATAATAAGAATGACAACTTACCTAACGTATGCTATACCGACTTCATTTCTAATTAAAGAGCGTTAGAGGCGGGTGGAGTTATTGTTCTTTCATGTTAAAAGTAATTGTCCCAATTGTAAACGGAATTTTACTGCACTGACTCATAATTGGGAACTTCTCGCGCTCATAATGCAAAATGTGATATTTCTCACAGAAATCTCCTCTGGGTGCAGCATGAAGTATATTCCAGTCACTGCGAGGTGAGTCAAAAGTGAAGGTGCAACAATGGTTCAGCTGGTTTTCATGGCAGAAATGGGGAATAATTCAACACGTGTTGTGCGCCATCTGACCTAAGCGAAGCTATGAGACATTGCATTACACAATAATTATAAGACGCCGCTTTCTTCTATTTAGTCATCTGCTGCCACCCCAAAAATAGCTGTGCTTTAGCGAAGCTGTCTTCCACATCTTCGATAAACTTCCTAAACATTTCTCTCCTCAGCCATTTGCTTCTGCGCAACTAATGGTTGCACATTAGGAGAAATGCCAGTGCAGACTAGAATAAACATTGTTAAAGGTTGTTTAACGTGGGAGGAACAAAAGAAGGTTGTCGCGTGATTTTTTTCTTGCCTTCTCGGCGCTATTTGAACTCTGTTTTCCAAGCCACCGGAGACATAAATAACGTGGATTGTGCATATGGGCCTACAACAATCCTATTCATCCACAATCAAAACAATTACATGCGACAAAATTCTGCGAAAGATGTCAAGAAAGCCATATTCATTACCACGGCGCTATTGCAGCTAAGGTCAACATGCCTCTGCAATGGGCGCCTATAAAGCGCCAGGACCACCACCGAGAACGCGATGTTTCTTGATTGCTTCGTTGGCTCAGAATGGAGCTCCGCGATGTCCCATATTTTTAGAAGCCTTTTGTGCTAAATTTTATGTGTGATATGGGCTTTTGCAGCACTGGCGTAGCTACAAATGTTTTTCAAGGGGTGTTGTATGTTCCCTTTTCGAAATGTCGTAGGCGGAAAAAGGTTCGAGAGCACGGAATTGGGGCGGTTAATTATTCAGAGCTAGGAAAACGTGTGCTGTGGTGTGCTGCCAAAGATTGCTTGGGAGCTTTTGAGGAGCGGCACGCAAGCGCACATCTATCTATATCAGGTATCACACGTTTTGATAAAAGCAACGACGTAACTTCAGCACGAAAGGAATGCTTGATTCCGAGCTTAGGCGATGCGGCCTATATGTGTGCGATTGACACGTAACTATTAAATGAATAGTTTAGAAGTTGAGTAACTAAAAGTGATTAACTGCTACTCAGCGATGAGCAAAATGTTTGTGGCAAGTACAGACAACTACTGGAAATATGCAGGCGAGACAGTTTTGTAGAGCACCCAGCTTTTGCCAAAAATCTTGGTGGATGAGAGTTTGGACACTCTCTAGATCACATCGTTGTACATCGCAATGTGAAAGGAATCAGACTGTCGCGGGCACTCCGCTTCTCACCAGACAACCTTACTACACAGCACAGAGGAGTACGTAGATCATGTATTCATTTTTAAGGCACGTTTTCGGGAGACATGATAAAGTTTACTGCCAAGCCATGGTGTTCCAGTGGCTACGTCACTCAGCTGCTCTGCGAAAGTCGTGCGAGGGTCGTGGGCACGGCAGCTGGGACTGCGCTTTGACGGAAGCGAAATGTTGAGGCTGGTGTAATATACTATGTCAGTGCAAGTTAAAGAATTCTAGATGGTAGAAATCTCCGGAGATCTCCACTACGCTGTCTTTCATAATTATATGCAGTTTTGGGACGCACTACCCAACAAATCAATCAAATTAACCATCAACTTTGTTGCAAACAAAGTCAAAAGCAAGGTGCGGCACCATCATGGCCGGCTTAATGGGCACGGGCGCTTTCCGCCTGTCTGATGTTCACCAAAAGCTCCGGTATTTTTTGCACCCGACAATACGACCTCGAAATTTAGAATCGAAGGTTTCGGCCTAAGAATAGTGCGGACCACGCAGTGGCAACAATGAAACCCACCTATAAAAATGACAGGGTATCGTGCCACGCGGTCTACCGTAAAAAAATTACAGCATATCCACGGAGTGAATGATGATGAGTGGGCGAAGCTCGGGAGGTTCATCGTAGATCGTGCCGAGTTCCGGATTAATTTAGTTAATGCGCACGCTACGAATCGTCATGGTTCAACTATGCACAAGTGAAATCTCCCACCGGCATTTCATTGCAAGTCAAGATCCAGTGCCTACATAAATACATATATATGGGTTGCCAGTGAACGCTTCTCCAACGCGAGCAGTCGGTATTTCTCAATCAAGAAACTCGCTAGGAGACACAGCGGCACTGTATTTTGAGTGGCTTTATGCAGTTGGATAGCTAAGTAAAGAATTAATTGCAGTCAAGTGGTAATACATGCGTCCTTCAATCTCGCTTCAGTGCAGAAAGCACGCAAAACGTTTTTTATTGCACGTCAAGGAAGCGCCATATACCATCAACGGAGCATTGACAACACCCAGCCTAAATATTTGACTTCCCCGGCGGTTCTATACGTCTATTTCTCTTTAACTATACTTGAGTTCTCTATCTGTCTGTAACGTTGCTATCACTGCTACTGAAAGAGTTCGGTATTCTGTGCTCGCTCATTCTTGCTTACGGTAGCTGCAACAACAAAAAATGACTGTTACCGCGCATTAAGCTGAAGTGGCAGCTTGTGTACTCCGCTCTATCACTTACACGCGTCCCTACGTTTAAATACCTTGCATGTCGTGTTCCATTAAATGTAAAAGAGTTAACTGATTCAGTTAGTGAAGCTACGTGGCTGTATACGCTGCTTGAGGACTATCACAATATTTGTCACACGTCTATTTTAAGTAAACATTTTAATAATCAAACACAGCTATTTCTTCGCATGATTACTATTGTCACCTTGACAAGAGAAGCTTTGTTTTTATGCACATTAAAAAAGATGCTTTCCACAACCGAAAAACGTCTACTATATTCGCTGATGCAAAAAATCACATATTGCGAGGTGATATCGCTGCTGCACTTACATGTTCATATTTCCCGCTTAGCTTATTCAGAAGCACGCTGAGTGCACTTTGCCGTATGCCTGAAATGCATAGCAGCAGCAAAACTAAAATAACTGTGCCGAACCGGAAGTGCAACGATGATATAGCACGTTCATGAAACAGGCGCTCGGTGAATTTAAAAAAAAAAAGAGCAAGGGCTGCATGCAATGACAAATAATGCTGTTACTAATACTTTTATGCTTGGGTAAGAATACGCGAAAACATTCAACATGCACCGGCACAGGGAACAAACATATTGGAGGATATCTGCGACATACGCGCACATATAAAAGCCCAGTTGCGAGCAGAAGACGGAAGGAGCTATCCCCACTTATGAGCTTCGTCCACTCGCCACTAGGCCACTACTGTGTTCAATCTCGAGGCCAATAGTATAGCAGCTGCCAACGTGCACCGTCGCTTGTTCGTTCGTAGCATGTCCGACGGATATAATGACGTGGCGCGTAAGCGCCTTGTAATGTGGCACTTTTGGCAAATCCTTTGTCGAGTCCTTTCTTCAAACCAATTCGAAACCGCCGAGAAGTGGTGGCTTGCCTATTTTTTAAAAAATCGCAATACCTGGAGACTAAGTATCATGCTCTACACCTCTTTCTCGGATATTTCGCGTTTAAAATAGCTTAATGACGAGTGGTAGTTAAACAATAGCCAATTTATACTTTCTGTATTAGTAGATACGCAGTGAACAATAGCAAGATGTTTGCATTTTCATAACGCGCACCACGTTTGTTAATGTTTGAGGTAAGGTACCTGAAGGTACGTAAGATGCATACAGAAAGCCTTGAAATGGAAGATGTAAATATCATGCTTATATACCATGCGGTGCAGTTCGCCTAAGAAACAACTAGTGCTAACGTCATATTCGTGGATATCAAGCACGGAATACTGAAGCCAGTTGCGGTTCATGAAAACCACCGAAACAACGAACTTGTTCTTTTGTCGTTGACCGTGACGTAAAGAGCAAGGATGTCAAGTTATCGAAGCCATGATGTACTGGTAATGTTACCCATATCACCATTTATCATTTTCTACTCACCGTATCTTATCATTCGGCATGTACTCGTGCCTTTCCTTCTTCTTTCTTTTTTTTTCTTCTGTTTTTAGATATCGCGCTGCGGAATGCGCCCGCGGCAGCGGGGATCGAATGGACAGCGTGGAGCTCCAACTTTTTTACACATAATCGCGCACCTGTCTGCGCTACAGTCACTATCGTGTATCTCTGGGCTAAGGGCAACAGCGTGAAGATCGCGCCTGTAGGTAGTGGGTCGAAGGCAAGTGGAGTTCTGTTTTGCCTCTTATGTGACAACGAGATCATCCGATGCACAGCATAGCCTCGACTTTGTCAAGCCCCACTGTTCAAAACCCAGGCCTCCACACAGCACGCAGGCAAGACTCAGCATAAGCTAGGTATTGCTGTAACTGTTATTCTTGTTACTTGGACCGCGGCCCGCGTTCTCTTGGAGTGTAGAAAGTGCGGAAATGAAAGTTGGAGAGCAAATTTTCGTCTGGACCGCCGTCCTTTCACAAAGACAAAGTTACTTGGACCGTGGCCTGCAGAATCGTCTGCAGAAACTGGCAAACATTATTTTGAAGGACTTCTTATTGAAAAGAGAACTAGACACGTGTTTTTGACGAATAGTAAAGTGTTCGCAATGGAGAGCTTGTGAAGCGACGTCCTTTCCCATTATCCTGAGTACCGTGGTCACAGCTTTGATCTAACCGGATACATGGGCAATTCTTCTCCTTGTAATTATTAGCAGTGAACATTGGTGTGAAGTGTTTCTGAAGAGCTGGTATGGTCAGATATGTGCGTGAACCGATTTTATAGCGTTAGCATAGAATGGTCCAAGTTGAATGCGTGTGAACTTTTTAGTTCAATGTGGACTCTGGTCACCTGAATCTCCATTCGCATATTTTTATTTTTTATATTAAAAATAAAAACAACTTTGGGCCTGACGGGAACTATACTATAAACAAAAAAATGACATTTCGGAGCCAGGTACCTCGATAATTTAATGAATGAAAACGCAGTGGCTCTTGTTTAAATATGGGAGATAACGGCACAGTGCGCGTGTGTAAATTTTGGGCAGATGTCCACCTGTCATGTTTCTCGGATGATTCGTCGTCTGAATTTCTAGCGACTCAATGATCCGAGTTCTACGTAAAATCTCCGTAGTGGTAATTGTTGCCGGGTGCCCAATCGATACAATGGGCCTTATTCACGTTGCGTTAAGACAGAGCATTGGCCACTACGTTTTCCTTGGCGACATCCTACTGATACGCTTTCTGAACTTGCCTGTTTCGGCGAAATACGCCGAACCACTATCTTTGCAAACTAAATTGTATAAAAGACCCAGATACCTCGACCTATAGAAGGGGTCCACGGACATTAGTTAACCGCGTAGGTTAGCGAGACATGTGCGATCCAAACGTCGATCTAAACTGGGAACTTCACAAAGTGCACAAAATAAAATCATTATGACGTCGTCGAGGAAAACTCCAAAGCTTTTTCTACAAACCTCTCGAGAACAGAGCGCATTGCGTAGATTGGGACTCGGCAACAAATGTCACTACGGAGAACATTTAGGGGCAAGAATAATGCTTCAATCGCTGCACATTCAGGCGATGCAGAATGGGATAAAGATTACACTCGGAAATCTGCCCAAAATCTCCACACGATCAGTCCGCCATCGCTCCCATATTTAAAGATGAGCCCCGGCGCTTGCTTTTATTGCAACCAAGGAATCTGCAGGGGCCCCGAAACGTTCAGATTCTTGTTCTTGAGGCATTTCACCTTTGGCGAGTGTTCATTTTATTTCATCGCGATCATTTCTTGCCAGACGAAATAATCCAGATCTCTGGATTATTTGTTATGATGGTTTTTATGTTTATTTCATTTCTTTTATTTATATTGTATGCCTATAGTCTTAAATATGATTTATTCACTTTTGCTGTATATTTTCCTGTGACTGCATTACGGTTATTACATTGTTTGCTGCGAAATACGGAGAAATGGACCCGTAATTCCAAGCTGCGGGCGTGGGAAAATGGGAGTGAATTTTCGCTCTATTAAAGGTAAAATACGTACCGCAGCAGTTCCCAGTAACCTGGGCCAGGCAGCTCTGTGAATGTAACAATTTTATAAACTCCTTTCAAATATCATTACAAATGTGTATTACACAGTGTTCCCTTGTTATTACAATGGACCATTTTCAAGCGCGCGAGCACCACCAACACTCGCGCAAGCGCTTATGGGAAAAGTGCGTACCCCGCCCCATGCCGCGGAGACTAGGCGCTCGGTCTTCGCGCTTTTCTGCTGCACTGTGGGAGCACTTCGCCGCTTCAGGAAATTTCACAAGGTGGGCATGCCGCTGCATGATTGAATAATGGACATTTTGTTTGTTTAGCTGCGGCGTCTTTTCTATTATTTCCATACGCCTAGCGCCTCCGCGGGCCACTTCCGGGCCAGCTGAGGGGTTCATCCGAAGCATCACTCTTTTTGAGATAATTATTTGGAATCAGCATCCACCGACGCTGTTAACGATCAAAGCCTCAGAATGTGACATGAAACAAAACGCGTGATTGTATAGTCAGCATGTTACATTGCCCAGACATTGCGAGAATCATTCGCACGAGCAAGCGACAAGCTGCGATCACCTTTCGTTGACATTGTCTTCAAACGTGTGTTAATCTTTTGCATGTTGGATTTCTATCACTACGCTATTACGTGCATCCTGATTAGCTCTCATATCCGGAACAAATTGGGGTGTCGAACTGGCGCTTATGAGTTCGCTATTCGTTCCCGGCTTTTCGCATTTACTGATGTAAAGTTGCATCGCCTATACTTATCTTTTGCAAATAATGAATAATGAATGATTTGGAAGAAATAAACAAAACTATAAAGAAAACAATCCTTGAAACAGCGATAGAAGTCGGAGGCAAAGCAACAAAGCAATCAACAAGTAAGCTGTCCCAATCTACTGAGGACTTAATAAAAAAACCACAACAAATGAAAGTAACTTCGTCAGAAGATATACAATTCACACTACTATCAAAATTGATCAGTAAAGCCAGGTAAAGAGATGTAAGAAACTTCAACATGAGATAAATAGAGAAAGCAGTAGAGAAAGGCAGCAGCAATTAATCGCTCAGAAAGAAACTGCACTTAGGACAAAACAAAATGCATGCACTAAAAGATAAACAAGGTAACGTTATCAATAATTTCATAAATAGAATCAGAAATCCTTAGGAAAGCTTAACAGAAATAAAATCAGAGGACACTGAAATTCCATGTATAACCACTGACGAAGTGCAAAAAGCTGTCAAAGCATGTCCCGCGGCAAAGCAGCCGGTGAAGATAGTATAACAGCGGACTTGATCAAAGACGGGCGAGATATAGTTGAAAAACTTGCATCTCTCTTTACGAAATGTATCAAGACATGTAGTGTATCGCGCAGTTGAAAAATGCTAATGCTAATCCAGAAGAAAGGTGACGTAAAGGACTTAAAGAATTACAGACCAATTAGCCTACTCCCAGTAATATACAATCTATTTCCAAAAATAATTTCTACGAGGATAAGAGAAACACTCGATTTTAACCAACCAACAGAACAACCTGATTTTAGGAAAGGTTACTCAACAATGGACCACAGCCACGCTATCAACCTAGTAATTCAGAAGTACGGGGAATATAACAAACCCCTTTATATGGCGTTTATCGATTACGAGAAAGCATTTGACTCCATAGAAATACAAGCAGTTCTAGAAGCTCTACGTCGACAAGAGGTACATGGCGTATACGTGAAAAACCATAAACAACATATACAAAGATTGCACAGCCACACTACTCCTACATGAGAAAAGCACAGAGATCCCGATCGGGAGAGGTGTGAGACAGGGAGATACGATATCCTCGATGCTATTCACTGCATGTTCAGAGGAAGTCTTTAAACGTCTAGACTGGGAAGAAAAAGGAAATTCCAATAGACGGAGAATATCTAAGCAATTTACGATTTGCAGACGACATTGTGCTATTTAGCAATGATGGAGACGAACTACAAAACATGATTGATGACCTAAAGCGGGAAAGCATTAAAATTGCACTAAAAAGTGTACAGGCAAAAGACCAAAGTTATGCTCAATAGCCTAGCTAAGGAACAGGAATTTAAAGTTAACAGTAAACCCTTAGAATATGTAAACGAATACGTATACCTGGTACAGTTACTAACAGGACCACTTACCCATGAAAAAGAAATTCTGCGTAGAATAAGGTTGGGCTGGAGCGCTTTTGGAAGGCATTACGCAATTATGACTGGGAACCTGCAGCTCCCACTAAAGCGAAAAATATTTCAATTACTTTATTCTCCCAGTACTAACGTGCGGTGGAGAAACCTGGAGGATAACGAAAAAACTCGAGAGGAAACTAAGCAGCACGCGACGTGCCATGGATAAGAAAATGATAGAGGTAACACTAAGAGGCCAAAAAACGAGCGGAATGGATCAGGGAACAGACAGGAGTAGCCGATATTATTTTATCAATTAAAAGAAAGAAGTGGACCTATGCAGGACATGTCATGAAAAGGAAAGATAACACATGGACAGTAAGAGCGACGTAGTGGATACCAAGAGAGGGAGAGCGCGACAGAGGCAGGCAAAAGGTTAGATGGAGCGATGAAATTAAAAAGTTTGCGGGCATAAAGTGAAACCAACTCGCTCAGGATAGGTTGGATTGGAAATCGTTGGGAGAGGCCTTGCTCCTGCAGTGGACCTAAATGGGCTGATGATGATGGTGAGGTACGCAGTGGTACAACGTCCCCTTATGTTGGGTTGATGTTTAGTGTCTCAACAAAGAGCCGCACGGCGACGCCCAAAAATTATAAGCACCAATAGTATTAAAAAGAGACTGCTCTATAAAATTTTTACTTCAACGCTATCACGTTGTGCACTTCTGACCGAGGTTCATTATTGTGAGGTGCTTCCAAATTTCACTGGACCGCTTTACAGGTGTGGTTCATAATAAATGCAAGAAACACATTTTTCTGCTGTCGTGCACAATTAATTGTGCCTGTAGCGTCCTACCAGCGAATAGCCATCCGTTTTGCACTGGGCCGTAGCTAAAATGCACGCGGCAGAGGAGTCTCCCTTTATCTTATCATTTCTGTCCGCGGTACAGCGATAAACGCCAGTTTTCGCAGGCTTGCGTCTGTTTAGGAGCAAAATATCTGCCTGGTATTATGTGAAGGTAACTTCCAAATAATGAGGCGACATGCTCATGCCTGCACTAACTGTATTCTTGCTTTGGAGTTTCATAGGGAGGCTTACAAGCTGGCTTCGCAATTTCTTTAGCACTCACACAACATGGCAGGGATGAAAATTGAAGGACACTGTAAATACCAAAGTGTGTATGGCGAAAGCCTCTGTCCTTCTCACTGGGAGTGCGCATTCGCTCGTCCTTCTGGCGTTTGGTATCGGGGGATTGATTGATTGATTGATTTGTGGGCTGTTATGTCCCAAAACCAGTCATGATTATTAAAGACGTCGTAGTGCAGGGCTCCGGAAATTTCGACCACCTGGGGCTCTTTAACTTGCACTGACATCGCACTGTACACTCGTTTCAACATTTCGCCTCCATCGAAGTAGCCGCGACGGCCGGGATTCGATCCCGCGACCCTCTGATCAGCAGCCGAGTACCATAACCCCTTAGTATCGGGGCTTGTGTCTGTTTAGGTGTTTACTCTCTCGATCTGACGCTAAGCCTTCGAGCCCCACCCAAGGCTTGCAGAGGAGAAGCCACGCTTTTAAATAGACTACGGTTGGGCGTTACGTTCAGAAATGCCTATGCATTCCACGTAGGAATGGCCGACACCGCAGCCTGTGACCACTGCGGTCACGAAGAGTCAATAGGGCATATTTTATGTGACTGCCCGTAGCACAGAGAAGCAATCCCTTCAGTATGCACTCAGCAAGCTGGACGAGCGACCACTGTCGGAAGACAGCATTCTACGACATCGTGTAAAACTCACGTCGTAGAAGAAGGTCATGCAAGCCCTACTGCGCTTCTTGAGATCCTCCGCCGTTCGTGAACGCCTCTAAATGGAACGTTCTTTGCGTGTGTGTGTGTGTGTGTGTGTGTGTGTGTGTGTGTGTGTGTGTGTGTGTGTGTGCGTGTGCGTGTGTGCGTATTCGTGTTTTATTTGCTGTGCTTGTGTGCAATTTTGTACCCTCTCTCACTGTCATCTTTCTAGCCCCTTTCCCCTTCTCCACAGTGCAGGGTAGCAAAATTGGAGACTAATATCTGGTTAACCTCCCTGCCTTTCCTCTTCATCTCTCTGGTATCGGGGGAATCTACATTCTTGAGGCGGTTCTCTGAAATGCTTGCCGTGGAATCATCAGCCGGCCGCTTGGGAGCCATCAGACTTACTCGACTGCTGCAACGAGACGTCTGACCAGTGATGCCAACCTAAGTCACCGCTTTTACCCTAGCTTGAACCTCTCAAAATCCCTAAATTGTACAACAAATCCCTTGATAGCAATTTTTATTTGGTTAATTTGGGTAATTCGCATTAAAAAAAGTCTAAGTGCAACGCATTCTTTGTCGGACTTGTTCTTAATTTTGCTGTAGCAAGAAATCATCTCGCCAGCAATTTCCGCTATTTCTTCCCTACTATAAAATGTCTACAGACAATACCTTCTGCGGAGAGCTATCTGACAAAGACCTGTGCTCGTTTCCATGGTTGTTACTGCTTTCTCCTTGTCCATGTTTGCAATCAGTGTTGCATGATCTGCAGTAGAAATGCGGGAGTCCCGGTTTACTGATAAGTGGCAGCTCTTTATTTGGATCATCTTCTCATGCAGAGGCCGTCGACCTTGTACTGGTTGATAGCAATCCTCCATACGTTGCTTCCCTCTGTAAACGCTTCTAATATGGTCAAGCATTTTTGGTCACTTTCACTTACTTTCTACTCGTTTGAACTTGCGTGATGTCTGCTTGTGTGAAAAGTGACATGACATGGAGCAGCACGGCAACATGTCAGCGAAGCATGTGAAGACAGCCGTAGTTCATGCACAGGTTGGAACGTATGCACCAGCATTCCCAGCTTATAAGTTTTCGGCACTGTACGGTGAAGGAACCCGGCGAGAGTGAACTAGAGGCATTTTTCTATTCCCTACTAAGCAAGCTAGCTTTTTATTTCATAGAGCAGTTATAACTCACAGCGCTCAAGATTATATGCGCCCCGGCTGAGCACTCACGAAGAGAAAGTTTCGCTTTTCTTCCAAGTGGCCGGCAGGCGATTATCTCACTTAATAAACTTCCTCTTGGGCTAGTTGGTTCATATTGGTGCACATGCTTACAGGGCACTAAATCAACATACAGAAGAGAGGGTCCTTGTGTCCCTATCTTCTGTATGTTGATTTAGCGCCCCGTAAGCATGTGCACCGATTATCTCGCGTTATTACAGCCGTCGCCCTCTCTCAGTCCCTCGGCACATCGATGCACACTTTTGAGTGAGAAATAGAAAGCAGCAAGAATTATTGTTGTCAGGGTTATTTACTAAAGAATTGCTGTCATGAAGATACCGCACGCAACGCATCTAAGCCTTCACAGAAATACCTAGATTTCCCGAAAAAGGCGTGAATCCCCCAGCGACACGTAAATACCCTAGATCTAATGAAAAATCCCTAGGGTTGGCATCACTACATCTGACGAAAGACGGTTACCGAGCGCCGCTGCACCATCACGTGATTGCTGAGAGAGTTTCAGGGGGAGAAGCCAGAGCCGCGGCGGCGCAACTGTTTGTATGCGTCGCCGTGCCTTCACGCGATTCTGAGAGAATTTCAGCGGAGAGGTCACAGCTCGCAACGTTGCATGGCAGGGACGGTTGGACGTCGGACGCGGCGCGTAAGAGCCATTACGGGCTTTCGCGTTTAACGAGTACTGACACCAATTTTCGAAGCTGAGTTTACTCCACCATACAACTCTCCTGTATGCGTAGACAACTCTGAGCAAATGTTAAGCTCAGGAAATGCTGGTACGATATTTTAATTTGACATCAAAGTAAATTTTCACATGGCGTGCCTACATACATCGACAATAGTGTGACGTCAGGCTACAGTGCAAGTTTTGGTGACTTCACGCGCCAATATGAGACGTTGTGATGACGTCATATACAAAACATGTAAAATAGCTGCTTGCACGTCACTCTAGGTCGTCTGCTCTCACCAGATTGCCCGTGAAGCGAGCGAGCGAAGTCGAAATAGCCTCTATAGTCATTTGCACCCATGTATATTCAGGCAAAATTTTGTCGTCCCGGTGCCGGCATTTTCCCCCTCAAATCAAGATCTTGCACAAGCAGATCGGGGGCTGTACATAAGTTTCCTGGATTACCGCAAGTGGCTCATTGACCCTCGCCGACTGCACTCCGTTGATACGGCTACAGTAGTACGCCGCGATGCCCCGTGCTCGCTTGCCTGCTCATCATCCGTACTGCTAAGTACGTCTCATCGACGATGCTTAAAATTAAAACCGACACCCACCATGTGTTCCGATGCATCTTGTATTGTTCCGACTATTTGCTGTCGTCGCGGAGTCGCTATAAAAACTTTTGTGCATTGCTGACCCCTCGCTAGCTACAGGCGTTGCGCACGAAAGACTACTCGGCGAAAACATCGCGAGCACGTCACGAGGGGCTCATTTCTATGCACATACTGTGTTGTTCAAAAGGACAGAAAGTTGAGCGAGTTGGTAACAGTCCATGTCCGTGTCCTGCACGCCTCTTCTTTTGATTATATACTGTGTTGTGACGTCAAGGTACAGTAGGAACCGAAACGAGCTTTGAAGACACGCTGTAAATAAATTTTCACGGCGCGCGCATGCTTACCAGTACGTGTTCTGGGCTCTGGAGGGCTTGGCCTTTCATTTGATGCTAAAAAAGAGCGCCAAATGAAAATTTTCGTGGTAGCACTCCTTTTTGCTTGTGTTCCCTTTGTTTTGTGCCTCCACGGCGTCAACGGATGGTAGGGGAACAGCCCGCTAGAGCTGGTTCGCTCGAGCTGGCGTGGACATTTTCCCCATAGTGCTGGCCCACGCCCGCGGAGCGCTCTGAGATTGCTTCAAAATGGTCTATTCCTGGAAGAGAAATGAGTAACCTGCGTTACTGAATGCTTGGCAAATACATTCAGGTCACAGAATCTCAAACTACCTGCTCTTAGCACTGAATATTGTTCGCGCTGAAGGGGAAATACAACGGAAAAAGAGGTAAGATTTAACAGTTTCCAAAGAGCAACGTTCTAAGCTGTGGTAAGGAGTAGGCCTACCATTTAAAAGTTTAGAAGCATTGTTTCTCAAAGACATTCATCCTCTTCAATAGGTGGAGGAAAAATCACTGGTACAAAAGCTGATTGAGCTCCACAACTCGTCCGTGGCGTGAGTTCTTCCCACTTACTTATTCTTTGTCAAAAACTATGTTTTCGCCTGAAGCATGCATCCATTATCAGTGTCAACGTAAGGAAATCTTTAGCACAGAGCTACAGTTCCCCGTCCATTGTCCTATGTAGCAAAAAATGTAGCGTTCTCACGCAGACATAATAAAGTTTACTTACGCGGACCCTCCGCACTTCTTCAACATATTTAGAAGACGCTGTCAGTCGTAGAGGCTCCGTGATCATGTGAGCGAAATATTATTGCACAGCAGGCACCAGGGAATTCTCAGTTTGGTTTGGAACACAGGCATAAAGTGCCTGCTCTTCTTTGACGAATGCCGTCACTGGGGGCATAGACTACAGCGATTGATTTTTTTTTCGGTGCTCTCTAAGACAGGTGCGCCCCGTTTCCTTATTTGCCGAACACAGAACGAACAAGTAAAGTGTAGTAGGTGATCCTTCGAGGATCATGAAACCGGGAAAAGCTGTTTTCGCCTCAGGAGACTTGTTTCGTGCCAAGAGTGGCATGATTTGTTCGAATCTGTGCGCAAACATTCGATCTGTGTTTGAAATTAAATAGCGCATTTGTTTGTGCATGCGATCCCATAATGCTTGGGTGACATGGAAACAGGCGCCTCCAGAACCGACTGGAGCCGTTTTCTGACTGATTTGCCAGCTCCTTCAGGGCGCCTTTGACATACATTTCACGGGGTTTGTATTTACTATGCACAATGTTCGTGTGATGCAATGAACGGTTAACTCCATTTCAAGAAAGTAACAGTGAAGGTTATGCTCTCGGTCGTACATGCACATCCACACTTTTTATGTTACCCAATTAGTGGGAAATACAAAATAAAACCGGATTGCATTTATACTGTATTGCAAATTTGATCCACAAAAAAGGAATGTAAAATGAAGCCTTTCACATGACCATTTCACACTGAAGAACTTGCGTTTTGAGGCCTCGGCAATGAAAGTGTAGAAGTCACAGATCATGATCCCACATCTTACAGCCAAGTGTTCACAAATGCAGGCAATCCGGATCCTTATTTCTTCCGCCGAATGGTTGCGTCTTCCACCAATTGCTGCGGTCGTCTGTCTCCTTGGTATCCCATATAACTCGCGTCCTTCGCGTACATCCCCTACCGCACCCAGAGCGCGACACCGGTGGTCGGCGGGTGCGGGTGAGATACCTAAATCGCACTCTCAACGAAATTGAAGACTGTACAGTTTATTACACGGACGTGGTCTGCAATAAAACCGGACACATAGCTGTGTTGGTTAGCGGTGCTCATGAGATAGCGAGTGCTGCCTCTATCTCCTCTCCATATTCAGCCACAGGCTCGGGTGAGATCCTGGCAGTTACTCTGGCCATGCAATATTTATTCAGCCTTCCCGCGGAGAAATACTATAGAATCACCGATTCGCGAGTGGGGCATCCCTGACAGGCCATGGCGTTTCTAAGATGTCATGAATTCTTTTGCGCGCGTCAAAAGTGTCGTCACACGTAAACCACACCATACACCTGCTCCGGACACCTGGCCATCCCTCACTTTCGGATAATGAACGCGCTCATGCGGCCGCTCGAGAACTCACCCTCCGAGCATCCCCGCGCAGTGAGACGGCCAACGAAGACCTAGGTGTCTCGCTTGTCACATAGCACGACCTCACACAGCATTACGCGCGCCTGTGGCGAAGATACCAACCCCCAACAGGAAACTTCCAAATATCCGTAAACCGAAACCCTTAAATATACACTTCATGCATAAATTGTACCCGACGTACTATGCCAACACCTGCCCAGGATGTGGCGCCATCCCCACGGCATTCCACGTCAATGTAGTGCACCGCTGCTTGCTTCCCTCCCCTCCCACCAATTCTTTGGTCCACCCTTACCTTAGAGCAGTGGGAAGGCACCCTTCGTGATGGCACCCAAGAGGTCTGCCGGGCGCCTGTCCGCCGGGCCCCGGCTATCGCACAGGTTGTCATACTAGTCCCGGAATGGGGCCCTCCCGGTTTTCTTTTGTAAATAAAACTTCTTTCATAATCATCTTTATTATAATTGCATTTATTCGTCAATACAGTGTGCCAATTAGCACAAACACTAGCTTTCTTGTGCTGATATCGGGCTGCTATGATGAGAAGTATTTGTGCTGTCGGAGCAAGGGCATCTCTTATAACCTTTCACTCAAATATGTTTTCACTCAAGCTAACCGCAAACTCCTGCTTTTTCTGTGTAGCACAGCAACAACCATTGGTCACCTTTGTGTATCGCTTGCTCGTTTTATCATTTTAGTGGTAAAACTTGGCTGTAAATAATCCTGTAGCTCTGATAATATATGCAGCGCTTTTTTCCTTCGTTAGTCCGTTTGGAGTAGTGGTTACCTTACAATGATTTTGTAAAATTTTTATACAGACAATGTCACTGCATCGCTTTATTACTACGTTCTTAATCCGGATCCTCGTCATCTCCCATCATCTTCTCGGACCGCTAGCGATGTGCATGGCTACAATCCTCCCGGCCGGCTGGTATTTTCTTCCGGCTCGTAATATTGCACAACGTTGCTAATAGACGCCGCCTCTATTCTACCGTTGGCGCCATCATAGTACACGGTCTTGATAATTGCTTGCTCCTTAACTGTTTTTACCAGAAAGTAAGGGCCAGTGAAGGGAGCTTTAGTCCCCTTTCTGAGCAATACCATGGATTTAGGGTCAATCTGTGGCATAGAATTGTGCTGTGACGACGGTCACACTTCCTCTTCATTGTCCTTCTGTATCTGTGTCGGTGTAGTTATGTCTTGTGTCGTTCCTTTAGAGCAATTCTGTCAACTATGCGAAGCTCTCCATCAGCTGGCAACCAAGGTACAGTATCGGATGTAGCAAAATGTGGGCTCCATGCAATTCCAGCGGTGCAGGAGCGTAAATACCATCAAGGTCAGATCGCAATCAAATTTAACGTTGTGATCGCGTTATAACTGCGGCTGTGGAAGACCACACCTACGCAGTACATCATGAGATTGCAGTTCTCCCCCTCATGACCGATTCAAAGAATTCCGCGATGTGGCGCTAAGTTTCTCAAGAGGGTGATTTTGTCCTCAAACATTCTGACCCATGGTTCGAATAAATCGCTTATATTATTTCCCGGTGCCACGTACTGGTAAATTGAATTGCCTTCCTCATTCTTTAATATTTTTGGCAGACTTGCACTACAAGGGAAGCGCCCTCGGCCTGTACATTTTGCGGAAGTTTGCCCTGGCATTGTAAGTCGAAATTTGATTTTGTTTAGAGCGTGGGAGCTTAAAATGTGTTTATTGCAAAAAGCTAATACAACACTTCAGACGAATGTTTGTCAAGAGAGCCGTCACTTTAAGGAATGGTAAACGTTTAAAGTGACAGACATTGTAATAGGTGATGAAATGTAAGGAAAACGAAAGAGCTTCCAGAATTAGCAATGGCCATGGACGCTCAGTATGCGCCAACTCTGTATAGGCGTACACTCACATCCACGTCTACGCTGGCTCGTACAAGGTGTTCGGCCGTTACCTTCGAACAAGCCAAACATCCACATCGTGCTGTCATTCTCCGTATTTTCTAGATTCGGTCTAGTGCTGGAAACTGCCTTGTCGTCTGGTCCTCCACTTTCGGTGATGGACAAACTACACATAGTGCAAGGCTTCGTCCGGACCATCATTACCATAGGCACTGATAAAGTCTATATCCTGCTGGCAGATCCCATCACACCGGCAGGCACGCTCGAAGACCATCTGGAATTTATCCTGCAAAACAGGCGGAGTTAATTATATTCGGCCACGAAATTCAGCTTACCTTCAACGGCGCGTACTTGTTGGGTAACACTGCTACGGCCTTCGACAATAGTCCAAAACGTGAGCTTCGCAAAAACAAGGGCGCGCCGAGTAACAACGAAGACGCTGCCAAGACCTCCTGGCCCCTTCGCCAGCAGAGTGACACCTTTCGTATTCTCGCTACCATCGTCACAGCAGTACGCCTGCATTTGCGCATCGCAATATCTTTCGACCCCAGAAACGACCTTCTGCATCGTCCGACCCGCGGTGCCCCGGCATGCAGCTCTAAGAAATGTCACTCAGCCGCACCACACTCACGCCGCTTGCTGTTCTCACTGACAAGGACGATGCAGCGCTCTTTAACTCTTACGTGACTTCGAGAGTGCTACAACAGAAGCCTAACATTAGGTCTTCGTTACCTACAATAGCTTATAGGAAAAACAACGCGAATACACAAATGCAAAGATGCCGAACAGCACGAGCGCTGACTCACAAGTGAAATTTTATTTAACCTATCAGCATATATAAAGCAAAACATTGCGCGATGCGAAATGTCCGTATCATGTCACGAAACGCAGTTATGCTCAACAAGACATCAAAAACTGCTCATAATGTACCCTCCAAAAACCACACCACTTTTTCTAAGATTGCAAGTGATATTAGGCTGTCTTACTGAGCATAACCACCATCTTGTAGGTTGGCACGGACACTTTGTGTCCCGTGATATTGCAGGGAAAATGTGAAGAAAAACCGAACCCGATTGTCTGGCCTGATCGAAGGAATGGCCGAATCGCAGCGCGAGCAGGCCCGTGTCTGCTGCTCGTGTTACGCTCCCCTTCGTTTGCTTTATTTAGCAACATACTCCAGCGGCCGATGAATTTGCGAAGTCCTGCCTTCATCAAGCGCGTGAACCTTAAGACGGGACACCGTACTAAGACATGACCAGGGAGGAGTTCCGTCACGTGACTGTCCTCCTGCTCCCTGGTGTCGTAGTAAGCTCGAAGTCGACGTGAACCTGTTGTCGGCTAATGAGTAGAGCATAGACGCGAGATCTCCTTGTGCGGTCCAAAAAATTGTGAGGCGCTTGCTCAGCAGCGATCCAAGATGTTGCCACTGGTGGTGCGGCAGCAGGAGGAGGTTTGTCTTGGGGGGCGGATGGTCCTTCTAGCTGCATGCTGTGTGTGGAGGAAGTGGCTCTCACTTTGCCTGAAATCCTCAGATTCTCGATTAGAGGCTCCATGTGATTGTGTTCTTCATTGGCTTTCATTGGCAGTTTTGAACCATCAGAATTTGAGTTTCTGACGCGTTTTGACCCCTTGCTTCGCTGTTCCCAAAGCGAAGTAATTGAGCTCGTCTTGTCATTCCGCGATATCGAAGTAGGTCCCTTGCTGGCCGATGTGTGAGGCTGCACACGAAAGTGGTGCTCGCTTCTCCTCCTCGTCGTCCTTCGTGATCTTCAAAGGGCGAAACGGCGATTGTTGGCTCAAATCTTTGTGCGCAATGGGCGAAGGAAGAAATGGAGGGATAGGCTGCTTAACGAGACAAAGAGGTAGGCAATGGCGGCACGGTGGTCGTCCCTGCTGCAGGCTCTTTACATGGAGAAGAGTTAAAGCTAGGCGTTTGTTGTTGCACTGTTCGTATTACGCAAGTGTTCGAGAGTACTGCGTCATGTGTCGTGGTCAAAACAGCAGCCCTTGCGGACGTGGTTTCGTTAAGTGGCATTGCACGAGCTGCGCGGCCTGCAACGTCTTCAAGACTGCGTCACACATGTGGGAGGTCACGTCTGCAAGCGAAGGCACCGTGGGTTGTAGGACACAGGAGAAGATTGGCGCTTGGGTCGGAAGGCATGCCGATGCGCGTATCGGGATGTGTTGCGGCAGCGATACGAGTGGCGCGACGAATGGTCTCGCGGTGTTGGCGGTGGAGGCGGGTAGGATTGGCAGACGCGACTGGGTGGCGTGGCGGACATCGGATCTTGCGAAGCTCACCTTCCGGTCATATTCGAGGGCTGTGGCCATGTCTGCTTCCAGGTCAGCGTCATAGAGCGTAGCCTGTATATCGTTGTCAAGGGCGATGATTTCCGAGTGCATGTACATGATGATTTCGAGGTGATCTTCGAGCATTGTCGTCGGTCTTCGAGTAGGGTGTTGAGGATCGAGATCCTGGTTCGAACCTGGTTCGATCCCGGGTTTTGGCACCAGAACTAATGTAGCGAAAATACGAAAAGGAACCGTACCCGACCGTCTGGCATGATCGAAGGATCACGAATGGCCGAACTGCAACGTGAGCCCGCCCGTGCCCGCTGCTCGTGTTACGCGCTCCTTCGTTTTCTTTATTTATCAACGATATATTGTTTTGTATATGCAGGCATGTTGAGCACAATTTGAATTGTTAGACAGTGTTCGTGTTGTTTTCTGCTCTTTCTTTACCCTTGTATGTGCGTGCTGTTTTCACTTGTGCTGCGGTGGCGTCCGCCGCGACATCGTCGTCACTGAGTTTCTCACGTCAAGGTCCTTTCCTCAATTATTGCTTCGCACTTGGCTCGCCAGTATCGGAGCTAACCTTCGCCGCCGTACCTACGAAGGCCAAGTAGGACGGCAACAACAGGCGAGCAACAACATCGTCTAAGCGTCCTAAGTGGAACAGTAGTGTGTCAAGCCACGATATCTAGGAAGGGAGATACGATGTCAGACACTACCCACCGCATAAAAGAACACAAGGAACACTAAAGCAACCAAGGGTCAGCCTCGAGGCTTCGAAGCTCTGCAATAACAGCGAAGCGGCAGGCAAGAGCAGTATTCGTCCAAGCGAGAAGGTGACAGTTTAAAGCGTCGTGGCAGCCAGATTCTGCGGACACATCCTGCCAGTATACTGGCAGGCTTCTTTAGAAGGACCGCATGCGCCACAGGCAAACATCCTCTACTGACAGTGGCAATACCTTCCTTCGCCGCAAGCAAAAGCCTCACAAATTGGTCAGCCGGTAGAAGCAGCCCGTCTTTGAGTACACGCTCAAATCACGTAGTGACAATGAAGCTCTCAAGGTGACTTATACTAAGAGACGACATGCTGTAGTGCAACGATGACCAGCCTTGTGCGAGTTGGGGGTTGCGTCGTATGGCACACTGCTTTTTGGTGGCACATAATGACTGCGTTCAGTTCAGAGATTAACGGTCGCGTGTCAAAGTCAGAGCTGCTAAAGCAGGCGGCACTTCAGAATTTCGGCGGTCGCTGGAGTGTGTTGCAAAAGAACGAAAACGAAGGTGCGGCTAGCAGGAAGAACGACAAAGGGCGTTGGCTTGTTAACCGCGTTCGGCCATTACCCTCAAACATGCCGGACGCCCAGGGATGGTTCCCAGTCTTCTTAATTCTGACATCGGCATTTGTTGTCGGATTAGGCTCGAGCAAGGGATAACACGCAGGAATGAAACTACAACAATCTTCTTTATATAACTACTGTGGGGGGTTATATGCGAAGGCTATGGAAGGGGGATGACACGGCTCGTATTTGCGCGCTGCAGTAGGAGTGGAATGTGACGAAACCAATAATTCTGACGTGAACGAGGAAGATGGCAGCATTTACGCACTCGTTGCGCGTTGTAAATGTTGGTGTTCTCATGAAAATATGCGCGTATATGGTATAGGGTGTCGCCGGGGAATCCGCTAGGTGGTAGTAGTGGCTGCGGCCTCCTTCCCTATGGGAAATTTTATGGACATTCCTGTGTACTAAGGCTGAAGTACGCGGTTTGAACAGGAATTCTAAGGCGACGTCGGAAGCGTACACTTGCGGGCTAAAGTGGCGGCGTATTCGGAAGCAAGACACTGGAAGGAAGACTGCATAGTTAGGCGAAATTTAGTGCTTTACACGGCGCTCACGGGCAGTCTGCCTTTATTAAATTATTAAATGAAAGCTTTCCTGGCCAAGTGACTGTGTTTCGCCGTGCGTGGTAATTTGACAATATAGTGAAGTGATACGCAGGGCCTCACCGCCGGTGCCACCACGACTTGCTGCACCGACCACCGCCTTGTCAGCTGAGTCCTTGACGCTAATCAAGTGATCCACCGATCAATTGAGAAGGACCT
>CM023486.1:7082645-7115654 GCA_013339685.2 Hyalomma asiaticum | reverse complement strand
TGCCGACCCCGTCCTCCATAACTGCGGTTCGGTTGAACTTCCTTATCACAACTTGGTGGAGGTGCTGGTTTCCTAGCATCTGAACTGCGCACCGGACTCTCCGTCCACCAGGGCTACCGGCACCGATTCGAGCCACACCAGTTCTCCCCAGACTAGCGCCGGCCATGGAGCGACCGTCAGGGACCCTCCGATATTCATTGCACCGACGACCCGACGTTGATGACTGGCTCTCCACCTACGAACGCGGAGGTCCACAATAAATGGACGATCTCAGCAGCCCGGTGAGTTTTACTACCAGCTACCTGGAAGATGTGATCGATTTCTGTAAGCGTGTCGGTCCAGCAATGACCGAGGGAGATAAATCAGGCACATACTCAAGGGTATTGATGAGATGCTTTCCAAATGCTGATTTCCAAGAGCCCCTCAACTGTCACCCAGGTCATCAATCTATGTCAAAGCTACGACGAGCTTCGCCGACAACGCCTTGTGACCCGCCGCCCTGTACCACATCAGCAGTCGTTGTCAGCCTTGGTACCGAGTTTTGAAGATCCCGCCTTTCTCTCGCAGATCAAGGCTTTCGTGCGGGAAGAGGTTGCCCGCCAGCTCTCGCTCATCTCCACCCCGCCGCAGTCAACTTCGTGCCTCAGCCCGACCATTCGGCATGTTATACAGGAGCAAGTGGCCGAGGTTCTCCCGCAAGAGCGGTCTCCTGAAGTCGCCGCTCCGTTGACGTACTCCGACGCATTATCTCGACCACGACCACAGATGAACCGGGCTCCAGCTCCCGTGGCTACCCCTGTCTTTGCCCCAGTGCCGCCACGATCCCCAGTCTATCGAGTCGTGAACCCGTGGCGCACAGCAGACAATAACCCATATGCTATTCGTGTGGAATACCCGGACACGTCGCCCGCTTCTGCCGCCGTCGTCCACTACGTCCACAGTACGACGCACGCACACCTGTTTACGATCACCCGCTGTCTTACGCTCCCGACCGTGACACAGAACCACCCCAGCCAAGTTTTCGACCACCACCTGGCCGCCGATCTCCTTCCCCCCGCCGTCGCTCGCTCTCCCCGATGCGTCGGCGTCCATCCTCTACCGAACCGAAAACTAAGTTACGCAGTTCCCGAGGCAAGAACTGCGTCACCGTCGAAATGCCCAAGCCTTCTACGCTCGCCTCCAAATGTTATAGATATCGTCGTCAAAGGTGTTTCTGTGTTTGCGCTCATTGACACTGGTGCTGCTATTTCTGTAATCGCCGAAAAACTATGCCGTTCACTTCACAGGTGACAACGCCCTTCTTTGGTCCATTACTTTGCACAGCCACAGCAGAACACGTCCAGCCGGTGGCTGCCTGTACCGCGAGAGTTGTAATTCAAGGGAAGCTCTACACAGTTGAGTTCGTCGTATTGCCCCACTGCTCGCATGACATCATTTTAGGATGGGATTTCCTCTCTCGTCACCAGGCCGTCATTGATTGTTTCCGAGCAGAAGTAGCTTTCTCTTCTCTTGGCGGTGCCATCTCTGACGACGTTCCGTCCTCTCGCGCCAAGTTGGTTATTGCAGACGACATCCAAGTCCCTCCGCACACGTATGTCATGGCACCTGTATGCTGTCCCGCTGCCTCCGACGCCAACGTACTCTTCACCCCTTCCACTGCTTTCACCGATCGCCACCTTGTACCGCTTCCAAGCGCTCTGCTTGCCCTTGAAGACTCTGCGGCTAACCTTCTTTTCTGCAACCGATTCCCGTTCCCGATTACATTGCTTCGCGGTGAGTCGGTTGGCACTGTGGAGCCTTACGAACCTGTTTCTACGTTAGACGTCCCAGATGGATCGGCGGAGATGAACATCCTCTCCTATTGTTCCTCAAGTGCGCCATTGCCTCAAGAGATTTTCAGCAATGTCGTTGACGACGGCTTAACCCCCACGCAACGCGACGAACTCCTGGCCTACTTACCAATTTCGTCATGCTTTCGATACCCAGAGCAGTACTCTTGGCCGAACTTCGACTGTGTGTCACCGCATCAACACAGGTGCCCACCCACCGTTGCGGCAGCGGCCGTACCGCGTATCATCGACGGAACGCCGCGTCATTGATGAACAAGTGGGTGACATGCTAAAGCGCGGTGTAGTACAGCCATCCGAAAGTCCATGGGCATCGCCAGTTGTTCTAGTTAAAAAGAAAGACGGATCGATTCGCTTTTGTGTGGATTACCGCCGCTTAAACAAGATAACCAGAAAAGACGTCTACCCATTGCCGCGAATCGACGACGCCCTTCACTGTTTGCAAGGTGCCGAGTTCTTCTCATCACTTGATTTACGATCCGGTTATTGGCAGGTGCCTATGGCCTCAGATGACAAACCTAAAGCTGCCTTTATTACACCAGATGGCCTATACGAATTCAATGTGATGCCTTTTGGCCTTTGCAACGCGCCCGCCACGTTCGAGCGCATGATGGACGCCATTTTGCGAGGCCTCAAATGGAACACGTGTTTGTGCTACTTGGATGACGTAGTTGTATTTGCACCTAATTTTCCGACTCATCTTCATCGCCTGGAGCAGGCGTTACGCTGCCTCACCACCGCTGGCCTACAACTCAACTTAAAGAATGTCACTTTGGGGCACGAAAGCTGACTATTCTCGGGCACGTCGTGTCGAAAGACGGCATTCTCCCCGATGTTGCAAAGCTGCGGGCTGTCCAAGAATTCCCAAGGCCAAAGAATCTAAAAGAGTTGCGTAGTTTTATTGGCCTTTGCTCGTACTTTCGCCGCTTCGTTCGCAATTTTGCTTCGATTATGGCACCACTCAGACCTCCTTCGCGGAGACGCCAACCTTTCTGCGTGGTCGCCGGCTTGCGATCGTGCCTTTGTAACCTACGTAAACTTCTCACATCGCCTCCGATACTGCGCCATTTTGACCCTACTGCTGCACGGAACTCCACACGGATGCCAGCGGTGTCGGTCTCGGTGCTGTCCTCGCGCAGCGAAAGCCCGGTTACCAAGAATATGTTGTTGCCTACGCAAGCCGTACTCTCACGAAGGCTGAAGCGAATTATTCAGTCACCGAAAAAGAATGTCTTGCGATCATTTGGGCCATTACAAAATTTCGGCCATACCTGCATGGCCGGCCTTTCGATGTCGTTACTGATCACCACGCTCTTTGCTGGTTGTCGACCCTCAAAGATCCGTCTGGTCGCCTCGCCCGATGGGCTCTGCGCCTGCAAGAGTACGACATCCGTGTCGTCTACCGATCAGGAAAGAAGCCACAGCGATGCCGGACGCTCTTTCTCGGTCGCCAGTCGACAGCGTCGTTGCCAGCCTCTCCGCCATCGACAGCATTTTCGCTATCTACCTTCCATCGACATGTCTTTGGAGCAGCGCAGGATCCTTGGACTGAATCATTGATACGCTACCTGGCTGATCCTTCAGCAAGCCCTCATCTCGAGCTCTACGCAGACAAGCTTCCCATTTCGCCATCAGGGATGGAATCCTTATCGCCGCAATTACGAAACCAGATGGACGCAAATGGCTTCTCGTCATACCGAGACAGCTCCGCGCAACTATATGCGCCGCTTTCCATTTCTGATCCTCAGTGCGCACACGCTGGCCTCTTCAAAACTTACGCCAGACTGCGCCCTCAGATTTTATTGGCGCGGCATGTACACCTTTGTGCAAAAGTACATTCGATCCTGCACAGAGTGCCAGCGCCGCAAGCCTGGTCCTTGCCGCCCTTCTGCGCCAATGCAGCCTTTTCCGTGCCCATCACGACCATTGGACCGGATTGGCATAGACCTATACGGACCCCTGCCATACACGTGCTGCCGGCAATCGATGGGTTATTGTGGCTATCGACCACCTTACGAGGTACGCGGAAAACTGCTGCCCTCCCATCCGCGACCTCTCGTGACGTTGCTTCTTTCCTTCTCCGCCGCTTCGTTCTTCGCCACGGCGCCTCCGCGCGAACTCCTGAGCGACCGAGGCCGCGTCTTTCTCGCCGATGTTATCGAAAAAGCTGCTTGCCGAATGTCGTATGTATTCACCGCTGCACCACCCGCTATCACCCGCAAACAAACGGGCGACCAGAGCGCTTTAACAGCACTCTTGGCGACATGATTTCGACGTATGTCGCCTCCAACCACCATCGACTGGGACGTCATTCTCCCCTATGTAACGTACGCCTAACATACGGCGCCTCAAACGACTACCGGCTTTTCCCCCTTTCTTCTTGCTTTATGGCCGAGAACCGTCATCGCCGATCGACACTATCCTGCCTTACCATCCCTGACTCATCCGAGGCGACCCCGGTTTCCGACAAGCCGCCCGATATGCACGGAAGATGTCGCCAAATAGCCGCTCCCCACCACCCAACAACAAGCATTGCAGAAGTTTCGCCGCGACAATGGCCTGCCAGACCGGCAGTTCCCGCCTGGTGCTCTCGTATCTGGCTGGGGTGCCCTCCACTTCTACGCCAGGTCTCACCCCGAAGTTTGCGTCGAAGTATCACGGCCCTTACAGGGTCCTGCGGCTAACTTCTCCCGTCAACTACCCTCGTCGAACCAGTCACACCCACCACGGACATGCGCCGTCGCGGCCGCGAGACTGTGCACATAGATCGCCTCAAGCAATCCATGAACCGCTAGTTCTCACGGCGCCTTAGCCCACCGGAGTGGCTCCGTCGCCAGGGAGGGGGAAAGATGTAGTGAAGAAGCCGGATCGCGAATGCTCACTAGTGGGGCGTGAGCTGAACATGATTTGCTGCTCTAGTTAGTTAAGCCTAGACGCCATCGTGTCTGCCAGTCGGTGCCGACCCCCTCATCCATAACTGCGGTTCGGTTGAACTTCCTTATCACACAAGCCAATATTTTTTTTTTGCCAAGGATGTGGCTTGGTTCCTCAGCCGGGACCATTGCTAGATTCTGGTCCATGGGTGTCATCTTGTTCTAAGAACACATCTGGTGCTGTATCATCACACTTAAATTTGGAGCGGCATTTCCACGGTTCAAAGACACCCATGAAGTGATGCCACTACACTGCTGCACTTAAGTAGGAGGTTCTTTTAGCAGCTTAAAGAACAATGAACCTCCCAGTACAGTGCAACTTTGGTGGGGATAAAAAATGTGCATTGATGGTGAAAACAAAATAATCAAATTTTCAACTGTGAGCTGTGTGAGGATGAACCTTAATGGGCTGAAAAAAGCCTGCACAAAGAAGTGAGCACAGCTCATCTTCTTTCTCATTGCTTGCCTATTAGTCATAGCTGCACTAGTGTGTTCAGATTTGAAAATTTTGCGGGATCGAAGCGCGGCTGCGGAAGCTGAATTTTGACGGAGGCAAAATGTTGAGGCCCTTGTGCTATGTGAAAGGGCCTCAAGATGGTTGAAATTTTCAGTGCCCTCCGCTATGGCATCTCTCATAATGATATTGTTTTGGGATCAGTCAGTCGAATCATCCGACTAAATATTTCTTAATAATTCTGCCATTAGTATGCCTTTCTGTTAGCTAATTTTTTACTTCCTAAACGAAGGGTTTTGGCAGTTCGAAAAGGAGACTAAGAAATGTCCGGACCTTAGCATTCCTGAGTGCATTACATTGCAATCTTTATGAATTTATATGCAGTATTTTACAACTTTTGACTGCACAAGCCATTTTTATAATCATTGATTCTCTCAGTTTTTTGAACCACAATAATGTAAGATTAGTTCGTTGTTGAGGTGCTGCTTATTTGGACTATTAACTAATGTTATTATGCCTTCAGTTCGAGTCCTCTTCAGTCTACAGTGCAGTGAAATATGCAGAAAGCACACCTCATCAGGCATTGTTAGGTTTTGAATAAAGAGCAGAAGCATGAGAATTGTCAAACTTAGGGAACAAGTAATTACAGTGTGGCTAATAATGTATGGTTATCATTTCCTTATAGCGCATCAATATAGGTGTAGTTTCAATGTTATTTGCGAGCTTGTACTCTGTGTGTGTTTGAAAAGCTGGAAACTGCATTTTGAATTCAAACTCAGCATTTCAGGTGTCATAGGAATGATTTAAACAGTGCTCTTTCATACAGAAATAACTTTACGGTTGTGTCTGCAGGTTCACCTGGCCAATGGTGTGCACTTGGCAAGGGCCACATATGACCAGCTGATGGGTGTGCCAAAGGATTCACACTTCGTGAAACGCTCCGCTGTTGCAATATGGTCGACAGAGGTCCTTGCTCAAAGGAGCTTCACAGGGACCCTGTCGAACCGTTTTGTGGCAGAAGGGGGACAAAAGCCCGCCCAGCAGCCCCTATCTCCACACAAGGTTGAAGCACTGAGAGGTCAGTGAGAAACGATGTGCATTTCTGCTGCGTGAATGTCGCCATTCCGGCAACTATAGTTCCCTGCTGAGCACTGCTCCAAGTTCAACTTCCTGCCATACAACGTGCCTAGTAGGTGAAGGGCTGAAATGCTTGTGTACTTGTATGTGCAATTATATCTGTATACTGGGCTCATTTGACGTAATTGAAATCTTGAAGGCGTCTGTAGTGTTTTTGGAAAGAAACCTCAACCGTTCTTGCTTTATTCATGGTTCGGAAATTCCAACTGTTGCTGTTTTATCACATATCAGCTTTCCCAAAGTTAATAAAGCATTAAAGGAATTGCCACCAATATTGCTGCTTAGATAGCCTGTGGGACAGATCTTTATGGACATACACATATCTACCAAATCAAACAACAAATAGAGCTTGCAAGATAATTTAAATATTGAAGTTCACGTGCACGATTATGCACTACACGCTGCACCACGTACTGCATCGAAAATACTGAAGGTGACCCAGAGGACCCCCAACTTCCTCAACGTCACCATAGCAGCTGACATCAGAGCAGTGCAGCTGGCATTGACGATGTCATAGCCACCATTGCCCTTTAGCTGCGCTTGCGTTTGTGAACTGCCGGCGATACAAGGCCTCAGGAAAGTCGTTGCCACCTGACGACGACAACACGCAGCACGTGCTACAGGCGAAAGAATATGAGCAGGCAATGGAGGTTGTGCACTGTGCACAGGTCTGTGTGCTCACATGGTGAAGTTTGTTACTCCGTTTCAGGTGGCACCATTTGCTCCTGGCACCAGTTCCCAAACCAAAACTGAAAATAGTGGTGGTGAACAGGTTGTAAATAATTATTTGTTGCACATGCTGGAGCAGTTGATCTACCGTGTTACGACTAATCGGCCTCCAGCTACATACTACAGAAAAAAAAAAACAAGTTTTTTGTCAGTGCCCCTCAAGGCAGTGCATTCATGCATTTTAACAAGCTGTAGTAGAAATTTCTTGTGTCGATTGGCTTTTGAATGTTATTTCCTTCATCGGCATGGTAGGCTGTATAGAAGAACATGAGAAATTCTTTTCAAACATATATTACTACAAGTGAATTAACTTCGTGGGCTGTGATCAGGTCACATAAATCATTAAAATTAATTGGTAGAAATTTCTTAAGCAACGAACGTTGACTTGTGTACATTGCTTTACCTAAAAGTCAGAGCAGGACCTGCAGTAAAGTTATTGAATCTAAACAAATAAATAATAAAGATCTTATGAATTTTTTTTATTTTTGGTCTTTTTCAGGCACTACAGTACTTCCCGGCGCTTGTCGGAGGAGCAGATCAAGCAGTCAGAGAAAAACATCAGACTGTGGCTGTCGCAGAAGACCAGCGAACTGCGGCGGTCACGATCAAAATAAATCTTTTTTTTTTTGTGAAATCTACTGTACCATGCAGGCTGCCATTTTTTCTAAGGCATCTAAAAAGTGCACATTTTCATCTGCAGTTTATTTCATCGTGGCTAAAGTATCATTCATCATGCTATAGTTATCAGTAACATCCATATATACCGTTCTCTGTTGTGGGTGTTCTGTTATGGTAGCGTCGCCTATACATGTAAATTGTATGTAACTGTACCAGATCACACCACACTGGCCTTATGCACCAAATCACGCCAAACGGGTCATATACACCAGATCACGACAAACCGGCCGGATACGCCAGGTTACACCAAACCGGCCGGATACGCCACGTACGCCAAACTTCCCGGATAAACCAGACACGCCAGAACCCGTGTCTGAATATCCGCTCTGGTGTGAACGGGTAAAACACACCAGACCCGGTATGGCGGATTTTTCGACTGGGTGATGATAATTGTATATCTTTAAAAATGTTTGAACCGTAAGAAGTTTGAACCTACTTCGCAAGCATGGCAAACGTGCTTCCATGTACAAAACAGTATTTGCTACGTACTTTGGAAGGCCAAGGCACAAACGCAATGCTTCCCTCTCCAATAGTATTAAAGGCCTAATTTTATAAGCTGCGCTTCCAGAGAATAATACGCACCCGAATTCCATGATGGGCCGCACATACATTTTGTAAATCATTATCTTAGTATGTCTTCGCAGTCCCATTCTACAGTTTCCAAGTTTGCGTAACCATCCCACTGCACGTGTTGCTTTAACCGTCACATGTTCAATGTGAGGTTCCAATTAAGTGTCCCATTATATATGATGCCCAAGTATTTCAAAGAATCTACCTGTGGAATAAACTGTTGACGATATACCAGTGAGATGTTCACGGGCCCATTAACAGGGAAAACAAGAAGCGCACTTTTATCAACATTCAGCGACATGTGTATACTCTGTAGCCATATATCTAGGGAATTCATATGCCTCCTGTAGTGTCTGATACAGTGCGTGTAAGTCATTATCGGCCGCGAAAAAAGCAATGTCATCCTCGTATACATATACTTGCACATCCGGCTGGAGAAGAATGCAGCTCATGAATATATTGAACAACACCGGAGATAGGACGGATCCTGGAGGTACACCACGTGTCTGCTTATATTTGCGGGATGAACAGCCACGATGAAAGCAATAGAATTCTCTTTTTCTCAAAATTCTGAAACCCAACTTGTTATGTAATGTGGGAATACATAATGCTCCATCTGTTTTAGTAAACTTGCATGCTCAACTTTGTCATATGCTTTAGACTAATCCAGAGTTACTAACGCCGAATATTGCCTTCGCTGACGAGCCAGCTGTATGCGACTCTCTAAATCAACGTGCGCACACCATATCGAGCACCCAGACCTAAAGCCAATTTGGCAAAGACTAAAAATTGAGTTATGGTCAATATATTTTGCTATTCGAATATTCAAACCCCTTTCTATGAGGTTCACGACGTTAGAAGTCAGAGAAATCGGTCTTATGTTGTCTAGAACAAATCCTAACCCCTCTTTTTTAAGTAGCGGCATCACTTTAGCAAGCCTCCATTCCGCAGGCAACCAGGCATGTTTCAAAGAGCAATTTACCAAATTTAGAATTTCGCTTGGGTGATATCTCATAAACTACTTTTATCATTGCTGAGGTTACTCCATCCGGTCCGGGCGCTGAAGAAGGCAAACTTTGAATGACGTTTGTGAGTTCTTCTAAAGTAACCTCACTTAGGTTCTCAACGCGTGTAGGGTTAGGTATGTGTTGCGGCATAGTCGACATAAATCTGTCTTCCAGCCCTTTTGCAATATTTTCTAATATATCTGACAACTCGCGTGGCGAAAAAACTACAGAATCAATGTTTGGCGACGGCGGTATCATCTTTCTTGAACGTAAAATTCTAAAAAGAGCTTTTTATTTTGAGGTTGAGAAAGATAATTGAACCTGCCAATATCGTAATCATCTTATGCTTTAATTATTGTACGTTTAAAGTCGGCCGCCACCACTGTGTAATCTCTCCAATTTGCGGGGCATTGATTGGCAAGCAGCTTTTTCCACGCAGCTTTTCGCTTTCTATACGCCCTCGCGCATTCATCGTTCCACCATGAGCTAAACGATCTGCCAGTTGCTGATGTTAATGAAAAAGTGGAGTTCTTTAACGTGCGCTTTAAGACAGCACTAAGGCTCACAGCCCTAGCATCTTCCTGCAAGTCTTCACGCGAAACCAAGGAGGTCCTTAATTCTTTCTGAAATTTAGAATAATTTACTTTATGCTCGTCTGAAAGAGAACCGAACGTCCTCTTCGTCGCCACGATCAGCCCGAAAGCGCGTGAAACTTTAACTTTGTCGGCGTTGGCACATACCCGCGGCAGTATAGTCATTCCAATATAGTAAATCTGAACTTCAACCAGATGTATCAGTGTGCATTAAAAGAGAGCGGTAATCAAAGAACACCGCTATCTGCAGAAGTTATGTACTGCATGCATAAGGAAACAACGGTTCTTCAATGTGATGTATAACAATAAAATAGGAAGGGGGAGGGCCATTTGAACGAGAAGTCGAACACGAATGTACGTAGTATATTTTTGTTTTGCCTGGATTTATGACTCATGAAAGCCATTTAAAACGGCGCGGGAACTGCTCCCGGCGTGACAGAAAAATTTTGGAGGTGGCGGCATGTGGTTCCTTATAGTGCTTACCGAAATATTTTCTTATTTCATGGCCTAATTCAAAGCAAACTGGAAATCTTTTATTAAAGTTTCCTGGTCCTTTTAGTACAGTTAGCTGTCAATTACGCCCATTTCTTGTTTTATCTGGCCAACAAAACAACGTGTGCGAAAAATGTCTCATACTCTGCTGCAATGCTACGCATTAACCTAACTCCATGTTATTTTGACGCACCATGGTGCGTGCTTTGCTGCGCAGACAAACTTGAAATAAATACCAAATACAGAACGTTATCATTAAAGCATCCGTGTAAAATATCTACCGCCCACAAGGAACAAGACGGAACAAAAGAAAGAAAGGTTAAATCAACTAGGTTCTGCGATACCTCTCAGAATCAAAAATAAAAAAGAAAGAAAAATTCGATTCAAGACTCTTTCATGGGCATCGGCATAACACAAAATACATGTGATCGCAAAGGCGTGCGACAATCTTGAGAGTCGAGGGATGATAGATATGTTTGGTACTCTGGACATATCTGTTGAGAAATAGAGTACGATGAAGATCGTGTAGCAAACGCGTTTTTGGTGCCTCCATTTCTGCATGTTATAATACGAATGTTGGTTGGCAGTGAAAAAATACATTAATCCAACTGATCGTTTTTAAATAGGCGAGAAATATCGTTCTATTTATTCAAATGCCATTACATTTGCTTGTTATGCGGGTCCTTAGACTTTTTTCTCGACATTAATTCACGATCCTCAACACCTCTTTAATTCTCATTTACTCTTTGTAAATTACCACATTCATAAGTCTTAGTTTTCTTCTTTAGCGCCCACTTCCTCGCGAATCCTCCACAATGGTAATGAACGACAAATTCTCAGGTGAACAAGAACAAGCAATCATCGTCCAGATTGTAGTTCCGTAAAAGAGGAAGTTGGGGCACCCACGTCGTCCGCCTATAGTTCCTCCTCCTCATCATCATCATCATTTTTTAAAAGTTTTTGTGCCTTGAAACCCTGGACTAGGGCCACTGCTGGAACTGAGATCAATACGGTGACCCATGGACTCACGTGACTTCAGGCATCGTCTGCCTGCTCGCGACACGGGAGTCCTCACATTTTCTTCCGCTGCGCCCTGGCCTTTTCCGTAAGACGATGGCCCGAGGTTCGCAAGGCTGGGATGTTCGGGGTGATTAGGACCTTTACAGTTAGCTCAAACATGTGTTTACGCGCGTCATGTGGAGGTTCGCGTGTAGGAAGCCCTCACGTTTGCCAGTAATGTCTTGAACACCACGACGATTGCTCTGCGCCCCTGTCGCTGGAGGTCCACCAACAAGGATAATTCGTTCCGCCTAGCCCTCTGAGTAGATAATTCGTTCCGCCTAGCCCTCTGAGTAGAGTACATGGGCCCGCAACCATTACATCTTGACTTGAATGACAGGTTCGAGGTTCCCAAGGCCAGGACGGTGAATTTCATCAAGTCATCTGGCAAGCCTAGCCTTCCAAGTGCCAGGAACGCGCAACAATGGTAGGAACTAGAGCTCTGAGGACGACAAATTTGAGTTTCGCATGGCCATGATGACGTAACGTACGGACGCCTAGTCCTGTACCCATTGCGTTCGAAGTCATAGCGTCATAGCGTACGAAGGCGTAGCATTCCCGTACTGTGCACGTACGGGAATGCTACGCCTTCGTAAAGGTAGTCAGGCTGTTCCCGAGGCTGAGGTCATGAATGCCTTGAAGCGTCTACGTTCATACGTATTCACCTTGGAGATCTACATTGTAAAGCTACATTGTTCACGCTCGGAACGCTTGGAACGCTATATTCTTCACTATAAGGTATGATTTCGGCGAACTAGGACCAAGAACTGGCGAGCACCAAAAGCTTTCGAAAGCCCGGAAACCAGAAGTGTAAATGGAGACCAACGCGTGTTTGCCTCGGATACATGAGGGAATGTCATACAGTAACGTGGATAATGCAAGCCAAATCAGCAGGATTAAGGAATTTTAGGGGCAAAGCTCCTCTTAGTCTAACCTTGTCGTGCGTCAGGCGTCAGGCGTAACCGGCGTGCCGGGAGGCACGCGCTCGCCCTCGGCGCGTGCCTCCCGGCGCGTGCCTCTCTCTCACTCTTCCATCTGCTGTCTTGTGAGAGAGAGAGAGAGAGCGAAAGGCGCGCGTCGACTATGGAAACGCTCTTTGTTAGATGAACGCTCTACCAGCTCGCAAAGAAGGAGAATGCGCCCTGAGCCGCGAGAGACAACGTTGGCGCAGGCAGCGTCCCCTAGCGAGTTTCTTGATTTGGAAATACCGACTGCTCGCGTTGGAGAACCGTTCACCGGCCACCCATATATATATATATATATATATATATATATATATATATAGGCACTGGATCTTGACTTGCAATGAGTTGCCGTTGGGAGATTTCACTTGTGCATAGAGGAACCGTAAGGATTCGTAGCGTGCGCGTTAACTAAATTAATCCGGAACTCGGCACGATCTACGATGAACCTCCCGAGCTTCGCCCACTCATCATCATTCACTCCGTGGATATGCTGTAATTTTTTTTCTGAAATGCGGAGTCTGCGAGAGAGGACTTGAATAAAGGGACCACCGCATGGAAACGCCATAGAGACCTCGTAGTTAAGAAAGGAATTTCAATGTAGTTACATAGAATCTAGATAGCATGAGGCATAGACAATCTGAACTCCACACAGATTGTCTTCGCAGTCACTTTGGACGAACTTATGAAATTTGTAATCGCCAATTGCTTTGATGCACCGCTGGTAGAGCCCCGCCACGGTGGTCTAGTGGCTATGGTACTCGGCTGCAGATCCGAGGGTCGCGGGATCGAATCCCGGCTGCGGCGGCTGCATTTCGGTGGAGGCGAAATGTTGAGGCCCGTGTACTGTGCGATGTCAGTGCACGTTAAAGAACCCCAGGTGGTCGAAATTTCCGGAGCCCTCCACTACGGCGTCTCTCATAATCAGAACTGGTTTTGGGACGTTAAACCCTACAAATCAATCAAACCGCTGGAAGAGAGATCGTTTCGTCCATCGTCTAACTTCACCATGAAATCGTCCCTTCGAACTATGACTATTGCCAGCTTTAGCCCAGTCACAAGACCGAATTTGAAAGGTTGTCACTGTGCACACATGGATAAGTCCCGAAGGCTGAAGTGCATAGCGCCGGACGTTGAATTGATTACACACAAGAATTTAGAGGCAGAGAACGGTAATACACTGGGAGTGATAAGTCCCTACGCACTATCAGGAGAACGTACTGATGCGAGATTATTTCAGTGGGCCGTGTTTCTCTTTCCACTTCTTCTCCTTCACGGGTGGGAAAATCTTGCGTAATAAAAGACGATGACGATCGTATAGCACACGCGTGTGCAATCACCGTTCAGATTATATAGTTAGTTAAAAGCGGAACATCGGGCCACCCATGCAGTCGGCCTATATCCATTACAATATAAACCCGTTATACACCACCGGCAACTCGACACTGTACAGGAATCCTCGACAGTTGTACACGAGCGAAGGACCTCGTACAGCTCACGTTTCTCCGAAGAAAGTGCATTTCCTGCGCTAGAGCCCTGCTCAAACCTGCCACAAGGCAGGAGTGTTTGCAAACGGTGAAATCTTGCAAGCAAAACCGAACAGGTTGTCCGGAGATAGTTCTCAGAACACAGAGTCCGCTTCAGCGAAAGGATCATCATTTGCTTCTCGACTGCCATCGTTGAATACTTCGAGTACAGCGCATCAAAACATAACTGATTCAAACAGGCAAACTTTGTAGTGGCGGCGGCTGTACTTTGCCCAAATAACGCACCGGTAGGACGCCGCCACGCCGCTAACCACCGCCGCGGGGGAGACGCTAATATCACGGAAGCGCTAGCTGCCCGCGAATTAGCACGGCGATCTGCTACCTCAGTTAAGGCAGCGTGACCACGTCAAATGACGTCGTATGTAGTAAAGTGACTCAAAACCCGTAACATGACGTTGCAACTAGGCACGCGACATGTTTCCACCAAAACCGCCTAAGAAAAATACGCAACTGAGCATTCCCCGCAAAGCCAATTTGAACCTAAGCACGCAACCAAAATCACTTAACAGGACGTAAGAACTATCACGTTACAAATATACCACGTCACCAAACGTAAGAGATATCACGCGACAAGGAAGTGTATATACGGAGGCAAAGCGCGACAGCGAGGGCGCGAGGGGACGAAACAGATCCAGCGCTAACTTTATATCCAGAGGATATTAGCTGTTTTTGCGCACCATGAAATAAATAGATCACGGTTGCTCTGCAAATTCAGATGAAGTCGTCTTGTCGAGACCACGACATTTGCGAAAAAGGCCAATGCGAAAAAAGAAAGCAATCATGGCAACATTTTAACGCGAAAGCATTTCTTGGGTAGGTTGGCGATAGTGCGCGCCCAGCTCCCGTCCGCAAAAAGCGTCCGCAAAAGGTGAGCCCGAAAAGCACGTGACCTGTCCCACCGGAAGTGACGCTAGCGCCAACACACGCCGCAGCGTCAGTCGGCGCGCGCTCTGCTCCGCTGCAGCTACCTGTGGCGGCTTGCGGCCGCGTCGGCGCGTTTCTTCGCTGTGTTGGCGAAAGCGCGCGTCCAGCTGCGTGTTGTCGCCATAGCAACACTCGGCGCGCGAACGCCCCGCTAGCCCATCGTTCCTCGCCGTCATGCGTTCCGAGTTCAATCTCGAATTGAAGACGCCCACTGAGGCCATCACTTTGAACAGCCGAGCAGCAGGAAATGAAAGAAGGGTTTATTCAGTGATGCTGGTGTATTTGTACATAGGCAGAGCAGGCTTGCGCATGCGTGGTCACAGCATTCTTGGTGACGTTGAACCTGGTCACATCTTCCTTCCTTAGAAAAAAAAATAGAACAGAACACATAAATGTCGAAAGAATGCACAGTGAAAAAGAATTCAATTTGCACTACATCCGCTGAACTGTCTCTGTGGGACGCTTTGGGAGAGGATAGCGTTGTGGCTCTCTGCGCTGACGCGTGCTTCTACGGTGCGCTTCTTGAAGTGCTTGTTGCTCGGTGGTGTAGTACGGCTGGGGGCTGGATTGATTGGTCGCTATCGCACTCTCGGTCTGCTGCGAGGAAACCGTTCCTTCGGTTGAGCGGAGGTGTTCTCTCGTGCGTCTCAGATGCTGGCCGCTCTCAGTCGCAACGACATAAGAGCGTGGTGTACCTGCCGGACCTATGACGACAGCGGGTGCCCATGTCTTTTTTGTTGTATCATAAACAGACACTATGGATCCACTGTGCACATCCGGTAGATTCCGCGTTGATCTGTTGCAGACGATGCGTTGCTTGCCCGCATTTCGTCAAGTCGCTTTCGGACAACTTCGGTCGGCACGGTTTGGGGTTCGAGGTGGCAGTCTAGTACGGGCAGCTTGGTCCTCGTCTGTCGACACATGAGTCGTTGGGCAGGCGATTTTAGGCGGCCATCGCTTGGCATGTTCCTCCATTCTAGCAAGCCGCTTTAGAACTCCAGTGTTCCAAACCGGCACTTCCTTAGTAGTTTCTTTGATCCTTGGACGGCCCTTTCAGCCATGCCATTACCGTGTGGGTAATGTGGACTTGAAGTCATGTGGGTGATGTGCAGCTGCGTGGAAAAAATGCGGTAGCACACACTATTGAACGGGGGGCCGTTATCACTGCATATCTTTATGGGATGCCGTGCGTGGCGAAGATTTGCATGCACACGTTTGTCACAGCTTCTGCTGTAGTTCGATGCATCCGCTTAATCTCGAAAAAGAAAGAATAGAAATATACCATAACAAGGTACTCATCGCCTTCGTGGTAGAAAAGGTCGACTCCGACTACTTGCCACGGCAAAGAAGAATAGAAATCTACAATAACAAGGTACTCATCGCCTTCGTGGTAGAAAAGGTCGACTCCGACTACTTGCCACGGCAAAGTAGGTATATCGAGACTGAGCATAGGTAACCTGGAATTGCTGCTCTTGTACCTTTGACATAGTTGGCACGCCTCCGCGAGAGCTGTAATATCCGCCGACATGCCAGGCCAGTACTGCAGTATAACTGCTTTGGCTCTTGCCTTCATCTTTTCTTGACCTCGGTGTGCCGCGTGGAGCAAACGGAGTACTTCTTGTCTTTTTGTTGGCGGAATGACGAGCTTGTTGCTTCTTAGTAGAAGGCCATCTTCAACGTCAAGTTCGTCGCGGTAGTTCCAGTATGCTCGTGCGGCCTCGGACACCTCACGCTTGTTCTCGGGTCATTCTTTGCTTGAATAGGTGCACAATTCTGTCATTGCTGCATCTTTGAGTACCTAAAAGAACTTGTTGTTGGGCTAGTTGGTAGAACATATCTAAACCTTATTTTGAGCGCAACCACACGACACATCCACACACACACACCCACACACCCAGGCATCAACCACGTACAGCGCTCACTTCCAACTGATTTAGTCAACGCACTAAGACTGAATATATATATGTGGCACATGCGCGCATACATCATATGAAGCCAACACACACAATCAACACATACATTTTCTTCTTGCTCTTTCCATCTTATAGTCTTGATCTTATGAACTGCAATTCACTAGGAAACAGAGATAGCGACGGGGTGCTTACACAGTGGTCCTTATCTTTTTAATGTAGAAAGCCTCTTACACTTCACGTGCAGTTTTTCTTTTGCTTCTGCCCAGAATCTTAGTCTCGGAGAATCCTGCGTCACAGCCACACATTATACAATGCGCAACCAGGTGCGCATACTTATCTCGTTTTATTAATTTTTGGGCGTGTTCCCTTCACCGGTCATTAGCACACCTTTCGGTTTGACCGATGTACACCTTGCCGCAGGATAGGGGTATCGAGTACACGACCCCCGTGGAACACTTTTTAAGAAAAGGCCCCTCATGCTTCTTCTCGCAGTCGCGCTTTTTGCTCACGCAAATACGTTGCCACAACTTCCCGATTTTCTCGGGCGCCGAAAAGACGATCGGTACACCGTGCCTACCCGCGACTTTCTTGAAATTGTGCGAGAGTTTATGGATATATGGCACAACTTGTGGCCTAATCCTTGAGGGCTGGGTAGCCGTCGACACTTCCCTTGTTCCACGTTTTAACTTCTGCAGCAGTGATTCAACAACGGCTGTGATGACCGATCGAGGGAAGCTTGCAGCCTCTAATCGGCTAACCTGACTGCGGAAACTACGTTCCATGCTGTGTGGGCAGGACCTGCTCAGCGCCGATTCCAAGCAGAGAGAGGCTACGCCCCTCTTGACAATCTTTGAGTGGGCAGAGTCGTACGGCAACAGCTCCTTCTTAACACGGGGATGATAAAACCAGCAAAAGTGCTCATCGTTCCACGTGAGGCTCAAATTTAAAAATTGCAGACAAGCTTCTTGCGGTATTTCGAACGTGAAAGATAGGCCTCGTCCTAGTCTTTTAAAGACGTTTAAAATTGCTTCAGGGGATGTAAGGTCTCCCTGTAAAAGAATTAAAAAATCGTCTACGTATCTAAAAACATTTACAACGTCCCCCCCTTTAAAAGCATTATCCAAGTCCCCATCTACTTCAGCTAAAAAGATATCGCAGAGAACCGGCGCGACACACGAACCAATGCAGATTCCCTGTCGTTCAAGGTAGGGCTTTTCGTCAAATCAGATCATGCAGCCGCATGCCTTGCAAAGCGGTGACGCAGATTCGATGAGAAGCCGTCACAAAGTCGCGTTCGCCGCAAAGATGGCCGGCTGCTCTTTCCTCGCACACAACCGCCGCACACACAAACGAGAGTACTATAAGAAATGTGTGCCCGTCTATTCAAATGTGCCCACAATTTCTTTCCTCTGATACCACTTTCCTTTAGTATGTTTCCCAGAGATTAAAACACCTGCAGCCACATGACCACACTGTGACGTTGATGCTTGACGAGATTCATTCAAGCTTTGCTTAGATAACGAGGGTGGGAGCATACATGGTGCAGCAGTCAGTCCGAATGAAGCAGCCACGTCAGTGCACGCATTTATGATACAAAGTCTGCTGAGCGCGTTCAAGGAGGTCGCGCATATTCTTAATGTTAAAACCTTACAGGGTGATGATCTTTATGTCGTGCTCAAGAAGGTGATCTTGCGCTTAGAACAAATTGGATATAGGGCCATAGCCGTTATGTGTGACGACTCCTGTCCGAACAGGAAGGCAATGAAGATGTTTCTGCCGAAACCAAAACTCAGTCCTCATTTTGTTGTAGATGCTGTGCATCTGTTTAAATCCAAAAAGAATAACAGGCTTAACCAAAAAAGAATGTTGGAACTTGCTTTTTTTACCAAGCTTTCCAACAATGATATTCGTCCAGAATGCAAAATGACTGCCTCATTGAAGCCTTTAACGGAATTGCATAAAGAGGAGCCGTGTCTACTTCTAAAGTCTGGGTATGGCTCCACATCAAGAGCTCTTAATCTGAGCAACATGTAATGGCAGGACGCCAAACTGGTGCTGCAGCGTTGTAATCTGCACATAGCCGAAGCCCTGACCGCTCGTAGTGGAGAACTCGATTTTCAACATGCGGCAGCCTCCGCCCCCCCCCCCCCCCTCCGGCCCCAACAGCGGAGTTCATCAATGTAATTACTCGCTGGTGGAGAATCGTCAATGTACGAGTGTCTTTACATCATCGTAATGTTTATGAACAGCCCATGACAAACGACAAAGATAACCAAAAGGCAAGCTTGCTCAGTGCTTTCATCACGTGGCTCGACGTGTGGGCATTTTATAGGCATGACACTATGATATTCACCCAGGGGGCATTGAGTGCTCCGAGGCTCTCTGCTCAATCCCTCTTAGCACTGGTAAAGCACTGCATTAGTGAGCTTCACTTCAAGTACGTACCACTGGGGAAAGTCCAAGCCGATCTCCTCGAGAGTCTTTTTGGACAGTACAGACAGATGGCTGGTCGGCAGTACCACATACCTGTTCGTCAGCTTTGCGAAAGAGAGGGCAGGGTTCGCCTTCAAAATGCCCTTCCAGAGATGAGAAGCGATGACCTCAGGGGCGTTGAAGGAATAGGCAATGTCAAAAATGTGGCCACCACTTTTAGTGCTCACTTTCGCGATGCTGAGCTCAATGAGCTCGGAGCTCAAACCAGTAATTGGTTATGCTGGTAGGTACGGTCCACGCCGTGCAATCAGTTTTTAAGTGCAACAGCTGCCAACAGCACTTCGTCATTACTGCGAAAGAGGCAGAAACGGAAGGGAACGCCCATTCTTAAATTGCAAAATTGGATCAAGGGAGTCTCAAGTTTCCTTTTGCCTTATGATTACAGTAGTTATGGCACACGGAGGTTGTAGTTAGAAAGCTTATGACGCTGGGTAACTACCCAGTTCCTCCATGAGCCGAACCAAAGGAATGTCATTCAGAAACTCACACTGCCGTCGCTTGAGTACATAGATACGCGTGGAAGTGGGCATACTTACAATATCCTCGTCTTAATGGTTGCAAACTGTACAGCAAACGTAATATTTAGCTTTTGAAAACAAAGGAACGACGACTGGAAAAGAACAAAATCCAAAATGCAGAAAAGCCCAAATCTTTATCGGAAAGTAACTTTCCAAGCGATGTGCTCTCCCAATTCATGTGAAATATCACTGAGGCCATTTTATTCCACAGTGCCAAATTGATTACTTTGTCATACTTCTGCTTTTGTGCAATGATTCTTGTTTTCAGTTTGTTTTATGCTGAAATGGCGTTATATAAATCTTTAACTCTCTTTTTACGTGACTTTGACATTTCGACGTTCAGTGTTCATTGAAGTCTCTTAGTGCAGGCTATGGTACTTGGATAGTCCACATCTAGTACCTCGTGGCTGTGCGCGCATTTTGTACGTACTACTTGTACAGTTATATGATTATATGTACAGTTGTACGTACAATGTGATTTGTGTTTTCGAATTCTTGTTTATGACTTTTGTTTCCTAGGATATGCTTCTGCCAGTACCAGTACAATTAGTTTGTGTGTGTGATTTATTCATTATGCTATGGTTCACACTTTAGTCGCCAATGCATTTTATGCACTGTAACTTTCTAACAAGTGCTTCAATCCCCAATGTGATGTCATCTGTGTTAGCACTACTACTTGAATAGAGGCTCAGAGGAAAATGGATACTTGAATCGATGAACAGATCGCTAAAAACAATTTAGAACAGCGAATGTCACATGAGCCAACGTTTCGACAAGTGGTCTTGTCTTCCTAAGAACGGAGACTGCCTTCTCAAGTGTTCGTTTATGTACACCATTGCACGCTCTCTCCCGTCCACAGAAGGAGAGGAGGAGAAGAGCCGCACGTGCGAAAAACAACAAACAAAATGTGGGGGGGGGGGGGGGCTATGGTGTAGGGGAAGTTGGGTAGCATGTGTCAGTGTGACTAATATACATGGCAAGGATGAAAGCTTCCAAAGAATCCGCTCATGGTACACATCTTGGAAGTACTTTGTGTGCATAGAGCTAGAAAGCAGGATGAAGAAAAAAACGTATACTCTAGGTACAGGCATTGCACCCATCACATGAGCCCTCCCACCCCCCTCCAACCCCTCACCACCCACGACCCACCCACAGTGCATTTCACCGAAAGCTTGTTGCTAAAAGTGTGACTACACTGTATAACGCCATTGTTCTAGTCGAACTGGAGGGGATCCACATCTGGAAGTAGAGTTTTGCGAAGAAACTTTTTTAGCGTGTACATACCTTAGCCTTATGTCGTCTTTTGTACCCCTCTACCGTATCTAATGAATTCGAGGGTTCCCTTTGTAAGGTTTACACCTGTAGGCTGGAGGGTATTCAACATGTATATGAAATACAATTCCCTGTATTTTCTGTCCCTCGGAGAGCGGAAGTTCGCCTCAAGTATGTAGAGTTTCAGTTCCTCAATATTACGACCTGCCATAGTAAAGTGCTGCGCAACTCCTTCGGCAGGTTATTCGCGGTGTCCGCGCGGTGTCCGTTAATTCTAACATTAATTGGTTGACCAGTTTCATCGATCTAGTGCTGGTGACAGAGTGAACATTCCAACACGTAAATGACGGTTGAACTAGTGCAAGTGAAATCTGATTTTATTCGATGGACATAGTCACTTCCCGTGCTTTTAACTGTAAGATCGTTATGAATACGCTTGCAAGTCTTACATCTGGGACGGGAGCAAGTTATTGCGCAAACACTGCGCTGAGGGTTTACTTTGGCATATAGTAACAGGTTTCGGAGTTAAACAAAGACATAACAGAATTTTCAAGGCGTCTAGGGATCAGAGAATTCTTTTTTGATAAGGTAGAGGCAGTGGACACGAACATTGACGCGCTCCGAACGCCAAGCACGTCGACACCAGATTGTGAGCAATGCCAAGAGCTAGACCAGTACATAAAACCAGTGACAAGACACATCCTGAATACAAGACAGAGTCGCAAGCCAAACAACCTATCTTGCGAAGAACAAACAACTCGCGGATAGAAAGGACATCGTAATAAAACAAGCGGACAAGGGTAGTAGCATAGTAATATGGCCAACAGAAAAGTGCAAGAACGAGGCAGTCAAGCAGCTCACTAACAATGCACATTACCGAAAATTATATTTCGACCCAGCTGTGGAATACAGCGACAGGATACGACGTACGATAACAGCTCTTTTAGCCAGCGAGTTAATCACACAGTCCGAGTACCGCTTCTTAATGCCTAATAATAAACAAGCAGGCCGTTCCTGCCTCCTTCCAAAGATCCATAAGTTTAGCACAGATGAACTACTTACCGCTGAAATACCTGGCAGACCCGTAGTGTCTAACAACAACACCCCGACGGAGTAAATATCCACGTTTCTTAATCACCACCTATCCGACATACCGCCCACACTTCTACCCTTTTTTCAAGATATGCCTCACTTTCTGAGAATTATAGTGTACATTAACGAAGTTCAAACAATCCTGGATCAGGCAATTCTGGTAACATTAGACGTCACCTTCCTATACATGAATATACCTCTCACAGTAGGAATGAGAGCGCCCTCGAAGGCAATACAGAATAGCAAACGTGCACACGCCGCTGAAGTTTACAACGCGTTACTAAAATTAGCACTTACACTTAATTACTTTGAGTTTGACTCGACCAACTACCTACAAATTTTTGCACCAGCACGCGAAGTCCTTCTGCACTGACCTACGCCAATGTCTTCATGGGGCAACTAGAACCACAGGATTTGGAATCGTCACCGCTTAAACCTCGCACCTACCTACGTTACATAGACGACATCTTTATTATTTGGGAACATGGTGTAAGTGCGCCTAAGCACATTTTTTTAGCATTTCAACAACTTTCATCCCAGCATTAACTTTTCCATACACCACTCTTCTAGTAAAATTGATTTCCACCACACGACAGTATCCATCGAAAAAGGAAAATTAAAGACGAAACACTACAGAAATCCAACGGATAGCCGCCAATATTTATATTATATCATCACCCGCAACGCTGCAAACAGGGGATATTTATAGGACAGGCAAGGCGCATAAGAATGATTTGTAGCAACGACGCGGATTACGTTCACCACTTAAGCCATTTAAAGGCAACCTTAGCTGAACCAAATCACGCGTACGACGCTCTCAACAAGGCATACAATGAAGCCTGTAAACTAGTATTAGAAAGTTAATAGCCGTAAATAAAAGAACACGCACAGTTTAAATGAATGAAATTAAAACTATTTACTTGGAAATAAAAAGGTGAATTAAAACGTTAGAGAAGGATGAAATTTTAACGTAAAACGCTCACACAGTCACACAGCCGCTCGCACATCTCTCTCGCACATCGCACTATCCGCACCCGGCACTCTCCATCGCACTCGCTCGCTTTCGTGGCTCTACCCGCACTCACGTCGTCTCCCGCGCACTACTGCATCTTGTCGCTGTGTCCGATCAGTTCGTCGTCCCGCGCTTTTGTCTCGCTCACTCCTACAATGCCACATGTCCACCGGCACTGACAGCCTCGCCGACGCACGTTGCCACCAACGCGGAAACACTCACATACACGCACTCACGCGCACCGACATTTGCACAAAAAGCACTGGGAACCGAGGGAAAGGAACACCCGGCCCGCGCAGGGCAATAAATCACCATTCGCTTCAATCGTCAAACGAGGAGGAAGCTTGTCCAAACTGACGACAAAACACCCACGCGGGAGGTCAGAGGAAGATAAGGAATAAAAAGAAAAATATTAAAAAGATTCGCCAGCAGTCGCGTACACTCGGTCGTCCTGACCGTCATTTACGTCCCCGTTAATGGGAGTAAAAATTCGAAAGAAATAAATGCGTACACTGTTAAACAAACGGAAATGTAAAAAGGTAAAAGAAAGGAAAACGCACGCCACAAGTAACTTCCCGTTCATAGGTGAAGTTACTTGTGGTATTACACAATAAAATGGACGCGGGGACGACCGCCTTCGTAGCTCAGTTGGTAGAGCATAGGACGCGTCATTCGAAGGTCGTGGGTTCGGTTCCCACCGAAGGCAGGTTTGTCTTTTCGTCCAGTTTAATTCGTTTCTACTTTCTTCACAATTACAATACAAGTAACTTCCCCTATGCTTTCCTAGGCTTCATTGTCTGTTTGCTCATTAAGTTGTTTCTAACAAATAAAGGACGAGCCCTTGACCCCTTCCCTTTCGTTATTTCATAGCTTGAGCCTCGTTGCGGAAGACTTGGTGCTTTAGGTAGTATGCGAGGGCTTATTGGGCAGCAGCCATCTCATCTAAGTTCACGTTCTACGTGACGCCTCCTGGCAAGAAAGTGTGTTCCACACACGCCGCCTTGGCGACGAGTGGCGCTGCTAACACTCCCAGAATAATGCGTACATAAAATACACAATAAAGCGGACGGGGGGACGACCGCCTTTGTAGCTCAGTTGGTAGAGCATCGGACGCGACATCCGAAGGTCGTGGGTTCGGCTCCCACCGAAGGCAGGTTTGTCTTTTCGCCCACTTTAATTCCTTTCTACTTTCTTCACAATTACAATACCACAAGTAACTTCCCCTATGCTTTCCTAGGCTTCATTGTCTGTTTGCTCATTAAGTTGTTTCTAACAAATAAAGAACGAACCCTTGACCTCTTCCCTTTCGTTATTGCAAAAAGGTTAATGTATGTACACGCTAACAATATTTCTTTCCGAAAGTCTACATCCAGGTGCGGATCCCACATTCAGTTCTAGGAGAACAGCAAAGTTAAACAGTGTAGTCACATTATCAGCCACAAACTTTCGGTGAAATGCCCTGTGGGTGCGGCGCGGGTGGTGAGGGGTCGAAGGGGGCACATGCGATGGGTGCAAGGCCTGTACCTAGCCTATGTGTTTCTTTCTTCTTCCTGCTTTCTAGACCTACGCACGCAGTGTCTTTCCATGTTATGCACCATGATCCGATTATTTGGCAACTTTGGTTCTTGCCATGTATATTAGTCACTCTAACACCTGTCACCCAACCTCCCCTACAGCCTTGCCCCCCCCCCCTCTCACTTCATTTTTAGGAGTTTGCTCCTTATGTTCGGGGCTTGTCCATCGTCGGCGTAGCCGCTAGTTCTCATTGCTCCCACTAGAGGGGCGTGGCGCACACTGTCGGCGTATGGCGCCTGGCAGGGAGGCTTGGCGCACTTTCTTTATCTTCGCCGGGAGCTCACTCAGTGCACTTCGCTACAGCTATTCGTCATGAACACCCAAGAGGCCAAGGCAGCGGCGATGAGAGCTCGCAAGGAAGCAGAAGCGCGGCCTCGCCGCCAAGATCCTGCGGTGAGAACCCGCGAGGCGGAATCGAGGATGCCTTGTCGACAGGCGGACCCCAGTTGAAAGCCCGCGCAGCCGAAGCAGCACGTAAGCGGCGGCAAGAGAACCTCGAAGAGGTACGGGTGCGAGAAGCAGCGTCCTAGCGCCTCAGGCGGTCGCTACCTGAAGTTAGTGGCGCCGACGCGCGAGCGCGACTTCAATCGCTTGTGGTTCGACAACAACCTGACCGCAATATCCACCATCCACAACGAGCATTCTCGCGCCAACGTCATTGCCGAGCTGCAGCGGGAGTAACCTGCCACGTCATCAACCGACTACAGTGAATACAGAGTTTGCTCAACTTACAAAGACTCTCTAATTGCTCGAAATGTTCCCACCATGAGCGTAACGCACGGGTGTCGCTACTCTCCCAAGCCCCATCACGTGCCTGCACACAACTCCGTATAAGAACGCCTGAGTGCTCCTCGTCTACCATTCATGAGCATCAGGCGTTTGACTCGCGGCAGCGGCCAGTACTGCTAAGGGGCAGGTCGTCAACATTCCGATCGACGTGCCCAAAACCGTGCAGTGCCTGCCGCGGAACGTCCACGACGCCGCCGCCTTTGACGTCCACATCAAGCGCCGGCTCCTTAATAAGCCTTCCTACAAGAAAGGTCTCGTTAATAAACGCCACGTAGACGCCTGGCTTAAACAGCTAGAACATTCCCCGTTGCACAAATATCTCAAAATGAAGATCGACTGGAGCCGCCTGGTTGAACAAGAATAATGTGATGGAAAGTCGGACGACGACGAGATCAAGCCGGCGCCTGAAGTCACTGACCTCGACAATCCTCTGCAGGCTGTTATCGCGCTCAACGTCATGAGTCATACAATCATGATTGACGATGGTGCCACTTTGAACAAGAAGGACGATTACGTCATTGGCGGCGCAGCCGAAGAACAACGGGGGTTAGCGACAGGCACGCACAGTCTTCACCTGGCGTCCGGCGAAGGTCAAACACCCATCTCGCTGCTCATTGACGAGTACGCCGAATAACTCTCGTTTCCATAAATCTAATTGGGCGTGCCTCGTCAAATCACTACGCCTCGACCAACACCCTTTACAAAGGCTAGCAGCGAGATCCGCAGGACCGGTCGCCGGGGAGTGGGACCGGAGCACGTGCTATACAGGGCCATGACAGTAATGAGGCACAATGTTTCCGAGAAGATTATGACTTTCAACACCAACGCAGACGCCAGTGCATTCACGCGGCAGCATTTCGAGACGAGCAGACGCGAGTTCCTGGACGACGTCCTCACCAGAAACGTCATAAAATGTATATAGAGTTCACCAAATTGTTAATTGTGTATATAGTGCATCAAAATGTAAATTCATAAACATTGTGTATATAATGTGTATATAACTTTAACAACGTGTCACGTCTTTACATGCTAGTAAAGAACTTGTGCGGAGGATTCAAGGATTTCCCGATCATTTCTTTGCAAGCGCCTCTAACATAATTCACTTTGTGGATATCGTGGAATATTTTTGTTTGTTGTTCGCACGTGCCGCTTTTTCTTTCCTTTCCTTCTGTGGATGGAGGAGAGCGTGAAACGGCGTACATAAACTCTAGAGGATGCAGTGGCTGTCCTAACGAAGACAAGTCTACTTGTCGAAACGTTGGTCCCTGCGACATTCCTTGTTATAAATCGTTTTTAGCGATCTGTACATCATCAGCCTGTCTACGCCCACTGCAGGGTAAAGGCCTCTCCCACAGATCTCCAGTTATTCCTGTGCTGTGCCAACTGGGCCCAATTTATCCCCGCAAACTTCCTGATCTCATTTACCCACCTAAATTGCTGCCGCCCCCTGCTGCGCTTGCCTTCTCTAAGAATCCACTCTGTTCCCCTAATGATCAACGGTTGTCTCGTCTTCACATTACAATGCCCGCCCACGCCCATTCTTTTTTTAATTTCTATTAGTATGTCCCTAACACGCGTTTGTTCCCTAACCCACTCCACTTTCTTCTTGTCCGTTAAAGTTGCACCTACCATTTTCCCTTCCATAGCTCGCTGCGTCGTCCTCAATTTAAGCTGATCGAACCCTGTTAATTAGCCTCTAAGTTTCTGCCCGTATGTGAGTACCGGTAAGATCCAGCTGTTATACACTTTCCTCTTCAGAGATATTGGTAAGGTATCATTCACTATCTGACAATGCTTGCCGAATGAACTCCACCCCATTCTAATCCTCCCAATTAACTCAGCCTCGTGATTCGGATCAGGGGTCACTACCTGGCCTAAGTCGACATATTCACTTACTACTTCCAATGCCTCGCCAGCTATCTCAAATCGCCGTGCTCGCCCAAGGCTATTGAATATTACTTTAGTTTTCTGCATATTAATTTTCAGAGTTTCTGCCACATTTGATTTCAGTCAACCTAATAAATAAGCAGTGTTTCGTAAAGGCTGCTGAACAGTAGACCATATTCACACTATTAATCAGGTGATAGAAAAATGCGCTGAGTATGACCAACCCTTATATATAGCTTTCAAGGATTACGAGAAAACATTTGACTCAGTCGACACCTCAGCAGTCATGCAGGCACTGCGAAATCAGGCCGTAGATGAGCACTGCCTAAGAGTACTGGAAGACATTTATAACGGCTTCACCGCCACCAAAATCCTCCATGTGAAGAGCAGCAAAATACCTATAAGGAAGGGTGTAATACAAAGGGGCACAGTCTCTCCAATGTTATTTACAGCATATTAACACGAAGCATTTAGAACACCGAATTGGGAACAGGTGGGTGTAAGGGTTCATGGGGAATACCTCAGTAACCTCAGATTTGCTGTTGACATTGCCTTACTAAGTAACTCGGGAGATGAATTACAAAGCATGATTACTAACCTATACAGGCAAAGTAGAACAGTGGACCTGAAAAGTAATATGCAGGAAACCAAAATGAATGGTATATTTTCCTCTAACCCGCAATGTCAAAGTGAGTATGCTTTTGATGTTGCACAGTTTAGGGCGTCTTTGGCGTTACCACGTGTTATGTTTTGTTTGTTCTTTCAAATGAGACCGAAAGGGTGCCTGCTTTGACAAAATGTTGTCTCTGATATGATGTACTGTGTTTGCCTCTAATAAGAGCAATAACTTGCTTTCTGTATATATCATTCATTCACTCTTTTGTTCTGCGCAGTTTACATGGCAGCATCTCTATTCCGTACATTTGTCATATTTTCGGCATAATGCGCAATATAGAAAGAAGTGAGACGGAAATAGACCATAAGAATACGAAAAAAGGCGTTTTAAATATGGCTCCCGCGAGGGGAGCCGAAGCGTTTTTTTCGTCTTCATTTTGGTCGGGGTCTGTTTCTCTTCTTTCCATTATGCTTCCCGACTAGATGGGCTTCCGTCAAAACTTCGACTTTAAAGCACGATATCTTTTGCTGGCTGCCGTCTATCTTGGCAGAGAACAGTGTGCACTGTGATATTTATGCAGACCGTGTGCGTCTGTCTGTGATAAATATGTATTATCCCATTCATGATATTCATTATTTCTCGTTACCCTGATAAACAGCGCGGACCTCGCAATCGAAGAACCTCGTCTGAGGCAGTAGCTGGCATGAGGAGCGCGCTCGCAGCTGGCGCAGACGCCCAGCCAAGGTAGGCCAGCGCCACGTGACGTCGTCGACGTCGCACCATGTGATACGCAGGCTTGAAGTTTCCCGGTGGTGACGTTTGACCCAGCCACCTCGACCTCAACCTTTTCTATGCTTTGTCGCGCATTGTCTTCATGCACTTGCTGTCGTGACGTCACACCACGCGACACGCAGGCTTCAAAAGTTTCCCGGTGGTGACGTTTGACCCAGCCACCTCGACCTCAACCTTATCTATGCTTTGTCGCGCATTGTCTTCATGCACTTGCTCTCGTGACGTCACACCACGCGACACGCAGGCTTCAAAAGTTTCCCGGTGGTGACGTTTGACCCAGCCACCTCGACCAAAACCTTTGCTATGCTTTGTCGCGCATTGTCTTCATGCACTTGCTCTCGTGACGTCACACCACGCGACACGCAGGCTTCAAAAGTTTCCCGGTGGTGACGTCTGACCCAGCCACCTCGACCTAAATTTTTTCTATGCTTTGTCGCGCATTGTCTTCATGCACGTCTTCCTTCCTCTCTTTCTTTCTTTCTTTCTTTCTTTCTTTCTTTCGTTCTCTTTGCATTTTGCACTATGGCAATGCCGCCGCAGCTTTGAAGATGAAACCTGCAAGTTTGAGCCAAACATTTTTAAAGCATTCTTGTGCATCGGGCGCCGCACAGCCATTGCCGTGGCCTGGGGCGAAGAGACGGTCAAGAGCAAGAGTGGATCCGTTTTTCCGTCCCCCATGACGACGTACGAGATCGTACGCACTGCAAAGCGTCCACTACGGACAGCTCCGCTATTAAAAACAAAATCCGTGCTCATTTGTATCGCGAGAAAGCATACAAAGCCGGCATGATTAGGTTTCACGAGTACCCCTGAGCCTAACGGTGAAAATAACGCGCATTTTCATGCCTACAGTGCGAGAGATACCACGCTTCTAATGGACAACCAAAAAACGATCTGATCGATATGCTGATGCGCTTAGGGAATGAGAGCCCCGTTCTGCGCCGTGTGTCGTTCGGGTGTAGATGTTGTGGCGTATTGGCGCGCACAGTCTGCGTCTTATTCGATCGAAACAATTGCATGCAGCGCTATGAGCTTCGCCTTCAGTGAATTAAGCAAGTTCCTCGGCCTTGTTCGTCATATCGCCGCACTGAACGAGATCCGAAGCAGTTTGCGAACGGGCCTTCCTGCACAAAAAATGCGCCCACGCATGATGCGGTGCCGACAGCTGTTCCCGACAGCTTAAAGCAGGGCTCTGTCGCTGCATTTGTAATCGGCTCGTGGGATATGCTGCTACGGTATTCGTTCTCCGTTCCTAGAAAATCGATTTCTGCTTGTATGAGCAAAACATCTGTCGCCTGAGAGTTTAGCGCGAGCTGAACGTATGGAACCAATGGAGGTGAAATAGTGCCAGTTCATTTCACAACTTTTTCAATCAACTATGTCTGTATCGGTTCCTGCAAATCGCGCAGTGATTGTTTCACAGTTTGACAATGCAGGTAAGCGCTATCTGAAAACGTTACGCAGGAGCAGCTCCTCCATTCTCATTTTCTTTTCTCTCTCTCCCTCGCTTTCTATGTGCCCTATGCGAGGCATATGAAAAGTGCCCTTCTCTTATACAGAAAAAAATCACAGCATATCCACGGGGTGAACGATGATGAGTGGGCGAAGCTCCTGAGGCGAAATCATCGAAGGTGGTGAGAAACTCTTCCAACGAGACGAACGATCCCCTCTCCAAAGCGTCGTGCATCTCTTCGTACCGTTGCTTGAGTTCCTGACGATGTGCCTTCTCGCCCTCGTCCTCGGTCGGAGGAAAGGGGACTACAATCCTAGTGATTTTCGTTATTAACTGATATGGAAGCCAAATTAGTTCGTTAAATCGAGTTTTAAATGTACCTCACACTCGGGGAGTCAAGTTTATGCTGCAGTTCATAAACTAGAGGTAGCACCCTTAGGGAGCCTACATGACTGCTTTTTTTAGGGTGGCGACATCTCAAAAAACTCCTCCAAAATACCCCGCCAAATTCGGCGGGCAATGCGCACGTGGTTGCCAGCTTGCGCCAAATTTGGCGGAATTTCGTGCGCCGGCGCCATCTTGGTCGCCACCGCCGCCCGCCGGAGGCGCAGGGCCGTGGAAAGGGCAAGGCGATGCGCCCGTGCTGTCTACATCGGCTTACGCGACTGAATAAAGTGGCAATCTCGAGTCAGCAGTGACCTGCCATGTAATCACACCTTTCTTTTCTTATCTCTCTCTCCCTTTTTAACAATTTCCGCTGCCGAACGCAAGGGTGATGTTATCGCAACACTTCCTTTCGCGCACTGTCAGTGGCTTAAGAATTGTTTTTTGCGTTTTAGCGATCGGCTGGTTATGGCCTGACTACGAAAAAGCGGATATCTAAACACAACGCAACAACTGCTGCACCGCAGTTAAGCCAAGAGCGACCCGGCACTCATGATGTGCTGTCCCAGTCTTTTGAATGTTCACGCTCATGACGGCGTGCCATCAATCAACACGCATGTGCGTATTGTGTCACACACACAATAATAGTTTCTAGGGTCCTCCGCCCCACAACCATGATCCCATCATCGAGCATACCATCGTGGTGGACTCTGGAAATTTCGATCACCCGTGATTGAACGGCCCCTGTCATCGCACAGTAAGCGGGGCTCCAGCATTTTGCCTCCATCGAAATTCGGCCGCCTCCCCTGGCATTTGAAGTCGAGTACAACACATGTGCGCGTGCACGGACACACACACTCTATTACAGGATGGCACCAATTAACCTAGTCGTTATGTCACTAATCCTTCAACATAACTTCACAGCTGTGATGAAGTCAATGTGCATTATGTGCAGTTTTTTTGTCACTAATGCTTCAACATAACTTCACAGCTGTGAAGTGAATGTGCATTATGTGCAGTTTTTTTTTTCTGGTAACCTGTCTTTTCCATAATCTGACACGTCATCGTTCACAGAAAGCAGCACTGCAATTGTTCCGGCTTGTAGTCTGGTCATACAAGCTACAGGCCAACATAATGCAACCAGCTTTCATCCATTCAGCCAAAAAAGACTTATATGTGTTGTTTTGAGGTTATCTTGATAAAGTAGTTATGCAGCAGTTTGGGCATGTTGGTTAACTAGTTTGGTATGTTGGTACAGCAGTTCCTACGTGTGTGTATATTTGTGGCTCTCTTTGTTTGTGTGTTGCATGTGCTTTTTGTTTCTTTCAAATAAGTTATACTGCAGTTTGCTCACGCTTCGACATTCCTGTAACCTGAAGGCAATGTTTGAGATTTTGTTGATGTTGGCTGTGTATATCATCATATTCTACTCACTTTAGCTGATTCAATAGTAAACAGGAATGATTAAGAAATTCCTGCCATTTTTAATGATGCTGAGCAGTTGAAGAAAAATTAATCATTTCAGAATGATATTCACAGCTATAACCTTCTGATGTAAATTGCTGTGCTATGCGATGAGCTTACAGTTATTACATTTATTGGGTCAGTGATCTCATCAGTTCACCTCGTTGTTAGTGCAAAAACTGGAATTGCAGGAAGATCAAAACCTAGACTTGTGCTTCGAAAACTGCCAATTTTCATATTGTAAATTAAGCTTTGCATAGAACAAATTCATTTGAGCTTTCATTTGTAACAACTTGCTGCATGTCTAAGTTTCCATTCATCGTTAGATGCTATATGTTTGTGCCCTAAATAGAAATGTGTTTTTAGAGGGTCGTGAGTAAAGTGTTTTGTCAGTGGCTTCCACTAAATGCCGTTTTGTTTCGCTTCAATGAAAGCATCACTGGCTCTAAGGCTCTTATGCCTAGAAAAAAAAAGCAACTAAATCTGCACTTAATAATAAGAGTGGTCATTGGAACTACCGATGCAATAACTGAAGCAGATGTTTAAAAACCTCATTCAGCTTTTCAGCTAGTGCTGAAGTAACTAGACTGGTTTGCACTTAATTTTCATAACAGTGGGAACCATTCATGCTAAAGAAAAATTTAACTGAGCTGTTAAATTCTGAAGCAATTCTATGAGGACCACCACTAATGTAAAGACTGTCTAGTTGCAGAAAATTTAAAAGCACAATATTTATCAGAAAATTACCTGTTGCAAACACAAAGCTTCCTTTACTTCTGACATTCAGGCATTTGTTGCTATTTGGTCACGAGCTACA
>CM023486.1:6885422-7082545 GCA_013339685.2 Hyalomma asiaticum | reverse complement strand
CCGACGACCTGACGATGGTGACGAACCTCGTCCAATGAGGGCCTCACCTACACACAGTGCAGAAATCGAAGCGACCCCTTTCACACTTGGTACGCCAATTTATAATTTGCCCACATTGAAAGAACGTGCACTATTTTTGTGATTTTTATTGCTACAGTGCTATTTGGTGCCAGAAGCAAGTGTGAAAGTAGTGATCTGAAAAAACATAACTTTTTTTCTTTGTATCTTTATCAGAAGGTACCTGCCAGACTGAATTCTATGGAAGCAAAATTGACCACATGCAGGCACGTATCTCCAGACTGGAAGGGGAGCTTAAAGAAGCGAAGGCTGCAGCTTCATCGGCAAACTTTACCAAGGAGGCCTTGCAAGGCAGAGACGACAAGGTCACATTTTACACAGGACTGCCCTCATTTGTTATGCTTATGTCACTGTTTCAGCAAGTAAAGAGCCACATGTCACACACAGGAAGAAATACATTAACGCAATTTCAGGAAATGGTATTATTTCTGATGAGCTTGCGGCTTTGGTGCCAATTTCAGGATTTAGCATACCGCTTTGATGTTTCCCTGTCAACAGCATCAAGAATATTTGAGAAATGGTTCGATTTTTTTGTTGACAGAATCGGACCCCTTGTTCGTTGGCCAGAGAAGGAACAAATAATGAAAACGATGCCTGTGGCCTTTGTAGACAGCTTTGGCCTCAAGGTTCGCGTCATACTTGATTGTTTTGAAGTTGCTATTGACCATCCGAGCTCGTACTTGCCTCGTGCTGAGACGTGGTCTCATTACAAGCATCGTAACTGTGGTATCGCGGCCGACGGCCGATACCGGAGCGGCCTCCGCACACGAGCCACCACTGCAGGCTAACCAACAACAACCTTTATTGATGATGTGCACATGTATATATACAGATGGCAACAGATGGCAGCGCCATCTGTCGTGGCGGAATGTAATTACAATACAACATATTCCCTTCCTTATTTCAGGTGTATGGGTTAGTGGGTTACCCAGGTTAGTACTGTTAGCAAACACTTGTGAGAGATATGTACAGAAGGTTTCAAACATATTCACTTAAACCTTGTGCACAACAATACAAGAAAAAAAATTACCGCGCAAGCACTCCGTACAAATGGTTAACCAGCGAAGCTGAAAATTGCGGCGCCGGTGTTTAGCAGTGGGTTCAACCCGACATAGACGTCGCAGCCGAAGCCAAAGTGCCGCTGGAGAAACTCTCGCTGAAAGCGGGCGTTCGCCCCGCGAACGCGCTCCCGCAATCATCACGTCGACGCTGTTCTGCCCGCAACTCTGCTTTTTCGGCGCGCCGTCGTTGCAAGCGTTTCACATCGCGAGCTAACATCCGTGGCTTACCCATGTGGAAGCTCGCAGTCGAAGCTGATGCGCGCGTGCTCGGTGCCACGGCTGCGACGGGATGGACGACGTCACTCACGGGCCAGCCAATGGCACGCGCCCTCTGGTACGGCACAGAGAACGACGTCACTGGAAGGCGCAGCCAATGGAGACCGCGCGCGGTCTACGGACGAGCGGTTTTTCGTTTCTCCTAGCCATAAACAGCTTTCGCTGTAATAATTTCCCAACCGGTTAGAAATCACGAAACAAAAGACTGACTATACATAGTCTAGATATATGTTAGGTGGCCGTCTTGCTCTAGGTGGTTGCATCCGACGTGCTGGTGGCTCGTACGGCGAACCAGAGGCAGCTTGCACTTCCTCCTGACCTGGCACTTGTTGCAAAGTCACTGCAGAACTGTGCTCTCCTGGCGGTTTCGCCAAAGGGATGTATGCGAAAATGGGTATGGCACAACATGACCGCACTGACAAACATAAATGGCAGGTCATAACATGAAAATCATGATATGCATGTCGTGAGTGACATGATTTACATGCGACGGTCTTGGTGCTCTGCTGGTCGTTTCGTTAATGGGATGTATACGAAAATTAGTATGCCACAACATGACTGCATGACGAACATGACTGACAGGTCGCAACATGAAAATCATGATGTTCATGTAATGGGCGACATGATTTACATGCCACGCGTTTCGTTAACAGGAGGAATACGAAAGTTGGCATGACACAACATGACTGCATCATGAACGTAAATGACAGGTCATAACATGAAAATCATGATATGCATACCATGAGTAGCATGATTTACATGCCGCGGTCTTAGTGCTCTCCTGGCTGTTTCGCTAAAGGGATGTATGCGAAAACTGGTATGGCACGGCCTGACGAATATAAATGGCAGTTCATAACATGAGAAGCCTGACATGCATGTCATGAGCGGCATGATTTACATGTCACGGTCTTGGTTCTCTTCTGGCCGTTTCGTTGATGGGATGTATACGAAGATTGGTATGCCACAACATGACTGCATGGCGAACATAAATGACAGGTCATAACATGAAAATCGCGACATGCATGTCACGAGCGACATGATTTACATGCCACTCGTTTCGTTAATGGGACGTATATGGAAATTGGCATGGCTCAACATGACTGCACCGACAAACGTAAATGACAGGTCATAACATGAAAATCATGACATGCACGTCATGAGCGACATGATTTACATGCCATGGTCTTGTTGCTCTCTTGGCTGTTTCGTTAGTGGGATGTATGGGAAAATCGGTATGCAACAACATGACTGCATGACGAATATAAATGACAGGTCATAACATCAAAGCATGACATGCATGTCATGAGCGGCATTATCTACATTCCACTCGTTTCGTTAATGGGATGTGTACCAAAATTGCTATGGCACAGCACGACTGCATGACGAACGTAAATGACAGGTCATAACGTTAGTCATGACATGCGTGTATGAGCGGCATGGTTTACATGCCACAGTCATGGTGGTCTTGCGGCCGTTTCGTTAACTTCATATGTACCAAACTCGGTGTAACGAGACAACAACGTAAATCCATTTTACGTTCCTTTTGCGTGCTTCGCATTTCCTTGATTCCCACCTGCACGGGGGATCTGCCATTTTTTAATCACAACGGAAAGCGTAATGGTCAAGAGTGTCTACTTGGTGGAATGGCAAAATGAAAGGCACTGTGAAACATATCGTACAATTTTTTTTTTACAATAGAGTCGTATACACAACGAGCTGCGCAGAGGTGGACAGCTAGCCATGATGTGTGTTTGTGCCGTGTTCTGCCAAGACGCAGCACATGAATGCAACGCCTCAGAGACACCTCGTAAATGCACCATGGAGAAACACAAGTTTTCAGCCGCCGTGAAGGCACGTCTGCTTCATGGTGTGTGCTCGGTTTACTATGCAGTAAACAAAGACTGAAGCTACAAGGTTTTTTTATATACCGAGTGTAATGGCTACCACCAAGGATAATGGATACCAAACAGCCCAAATGCGTACCATTTTGAAGGTTTAAGTGCCTACCTGCTGCATGTCATAAAGGCTTCAGGGAAAACAGGCAGTTATGTCATCCGTCCTCATGAGTACATTCTTGCTGTGCTGCTACATAATTAACTTTTTCAAGTCAAGCACATTTCCATTGAGCATGCTTGCGCTGCTACACCTGTGTGGCCTGAGCTGTTTGTCTCATGTACTGTCAACTTAGTGCACTAAAGGTGCACGAATCTATTACATGTATAGTGCACTAACAATGTACGAACCTATTAATCTTAGTGCACAAATCTATTACAGTAACTGCATCTCTGTGACAGGATTTAGACAAGAAGCGTTCACGCAGCTGCACAACTTGCTTGTATGCTCCACAAAGAACTGCGTGTCACACATGAGCCACTCCTCTCCTAAATGCTGTCACTGCCAAGCAATTTCCAACTAAAAAGTACACGCATCACAATGCATTTCAAACATTTAGCAGGTGCAACTGAATTAAAAACCAAAAGCAACCGCCACACAATATTAGTGGAACATATAGAAGTGATGCCATTCCGATTATATTGAGCTAGATGTTTACACTCAGAAACTTCTGTTTGACATATAACGTGTCACAAATATAAAAATTTGCTCATGCTTACATAACCAACAAAACATGTCTTAGCAAAACGTTTTCTTGGGCAAAGCATATAACTGAAAAGAAAAAAAGTACAAGTGTAGGAAAGAAGTGTGCATGAGTGCACAGGACTAGTGCTTCCAACTGAAGTATATTAAAAAAAAGTACACACACGAGTGTCAGCTGTTATACTCTTTGCAAAACAGACCACATTACCAGGCCGATGAGCTACCAGTTTCCTTCGCATAGCCACATTGCAATGATACACCATGGCTGAATCAGGCATGCTGGCAAAAGACGGGCAATAAATGACGACGCAGAAGGTAGCGTAGAACATGTTTGTTTAGAGAATTTCTAGAGGCAGCAATACACATGATCAACGTTTGCCAAGCACTCCATAAGGAAAAAAGAAAGCAAAGTTTATGCTGCAATGACTATAGGTTAGCTTGAAGTAAAAATATGACAAGCAAAAGAACAACACTTTAAGGAGCCAGATGCTTTGTTAGTTAAATGGACAGCACTGAAGGAATTGTACAATAGCAAACAAATAAATAAGCTAAATAGCAATCCTGTAAACAGTAACATGCACCATATATATTTCGCAGGGAGAACATGCATACTTTCAACAATGGCGCACTAGTTCCAAGCACTAAGGCAGCCGTGCTAATACATTTATCATCGAACCTTGCTACACAATGGCCGGAACAACTGCCTGCTCTATGGTAGTAGTATGCACATTTAAAAGTGTGTGCGTGCAATGCATATACAAAAAAAGCAGTTTGGTTTGACAGCACGTACCTGTTCGGGAGAGGCTGTTGAGCAGCTGCTCCTGCAGCCTCATATTCAAGCCTCGCAGCTGGCCATTTTCGGCTTGCAGCTGGCTATTCTCGGCTTGCAGCTTTATGATATCCAAATGAAGTTGCCTGTACTCGCTGCATGGCTGCAGTTCATGTGCTGCTCGCTTTGCTACGAGCCGAAGTTTCTTTGTGCTGACGGATCTCTGACATTAGAATAAGTACTTAAATGTTAGCATCCTGAAAATCTTCTGAATCAGCCAAATGTGGTCTCAACATTTTGACAGACACGCTTGCTCAGGCTACCTTAAAGAACAATGCATACACGGGGTGTATGCATTGAAACTTAGCCACATTAAAGTCCTAAGGCTCGTATTAACATATCTCTAGCTGCTCCCCAGCAGACAGTGCACCATGCCTGGTGTTGATATTCAAAGCTCTCTTGTTTTTTTTCACGAGTTCTTTACTGGAAGATAACTGTTTGATGTTTTTTGAGATGTGTTATGCAAATGTGCAATTGTGAACTCATCGGTGTAATTGTAAGCAGAGCCTAAACTATGTCAATATACACTTGAAGCTCGTTAAAATGCAACACAATATAACAAAGTAAATCAAATTCACCTTAAATTCCCATAAATATATATGCACCTGAAACATCGTTTTAAAGAAGTGAAATTGACCCTTCAATGGATACAACGAACTGAAATCATCCCTGAAGCCAAAAATCCTCGCATGTTCACGTCGACAATTTCCCTTTCTGCAGAGTTCAGTGGCCGTACAACGCAGTAATTCAAAACTCCAGAATACCAATGAAACAGCCATGACAACCCACATGCAGCTGTGTGAAAGCAGCAGCATATACCGACTACTATTCACACAGCTGCATTCCTCTGTGATACAGCGAGCCCCACCCTCCAAGTCCGGCCTCTTTATTGTCTCACTGCTGCATGCTGGTGCAGAACAATGCAACCACACATGGTCGAGGCATGGCCTCCATGATGGCAGCAAATCTTGAGGTCATGCTTAACTGCGCAGCGAGATGGCCTGCAGTAGCCATATGAAGGAAAGCTGTAATGGTGTTCCCAGTTAGTTACTGTGTAAAATATGACAGTGTTACAAGTTCCTCTAAATTAAAGCTAACTAGTTAGTTATGAGTTACGGGAAAAATAACTAGTTGCTGGTAGCGCGTTACTACTAACTAGTCACTGCCCAAGACTGCTTACGACTGCATGAATTATTTTTCTGCAAAAAAGAAGCATACTTTTTCTTAGATTTCTGAGGAAGAATAAGGAAAAGCAGTGTAGATTGAGGCTAGCAGACGAGAACAAGCTCTCTGTTATGCAGAGCTCAAGCCATAGCTTTCCTGTCTGCACGTGAAACCATCTCTTGTATCGGCGCCACAATGGCACTGTTGATTGTGAGTGTTCCCTGTGTAGATCACAACTGACAAATCACTATTTCATTATCAGATCAAGATCACAAAGCACTACATCATTATTATCGTCAGCTTATGGATGAGAATTCCAGCAGCAATTGCAGCTTCCGGTTCCCAGCTGTCATTTATCTGTGTTCTTCTATGCACGTTTTGGTGCGATGTGATCTGTCGTTTATGTGTTCGCCAGGAAGTACAGCCAACAGCATGCTTCAAGGTGCTTGCAACGCTGCATAAAAGTTAAGAGGTCATCACCGCAACCCAGTGATGCAACCAGCCAAAGTGGCACAACTTCAACCTACACAAAAGGAAGTGTCCTTTGCTGGCTTCAAGTGAAGTGCTATAAATATCGGCTTTCACTGACTTCACACTGCGTTAGTTCCCAGTCGTGTACTGCTAGACGTTACAGCTCCTAGCAATTATGATCACGGAAATAAAGCGTCTTGACTACGGCATGTGATGAGTATACAAGCCTGCATAATTGCGTTCATCATGCCGACAGAGTTAAAAGTGGTTGCGTCTTATATATCATTTCTTCCTGCAGAATTCGTAACATATAGGGGGTGCGTCTCATACAAAGGTGCGACTTATACACCGGAAAGTACAGTACATAAAACACGTTCAGAAAAAAAATACAGAAAACTCTCATTACCTCATCTTTTTCCAAATTTTGTTGGTTCCTCTTTCCCTTTTTCCCCGAACGCTGCCGCCGTGCAGCTATATAGTCGTCCATCTCTTCTTTGGACTCTGAATAACAGTGACAGAATAAAGCATGTTATCATTAATCAGTGAGAGAGTAAATCATTACCGCACTTCTCTTCCGAACTCTACAACAGGTCGCCATTTTCAGAGCTGATGCCACGCTGCCGTGCCATCGCCTATGCAGCACGCAGCCACCCATTCAGGTTTAGTGGCGGCCACAGCGGCTGCGTGAAATAGGACACCACGCCGGCAGGGCAGAGCACCCAGTCACCGAGTGCAACCAGGCTGCGTTGCCCAGAATAATAGTTGTGCACCGTCCGTGCACGTGCGCGGTCAACGCCGGACTACTGCTCCTAACGTTAACCTGACAGCTTAACAGCTGTTATGGCCCCGAGTAATGTCGCTTCTGACATGCAACCAGATGAGACAGTTCTGAAAATCGGATGCCGGACAGTTCCACTGCCCAACGTTACAGGCTTCACTCATTGCTTCTATCCCCTACACACGACCATATTTAGTTATCTCATTTCCACATCTCAAGATATCCTGGAGGGAACTGTAATAGGTATTTATCAAAAATGTACAGAATATGCGATCAGTGTAAAAGCGTTTCACCTTACCTGTCATATGCAGGAGTTCGGCGTCGTAGTACCCTCCTTTAGTAGTCTCATCCCCTTCCCAGTACACGGAGTAGGTTCGTCCAGGCTCAAAATCATCGACGTTTTTCGGCCGGAATTCAGACACATTCCGCGACACGGTCACTTTTTTTACATTGTCGAAGAGGTACTTGACGTAAACGTAAAACTGCATTGCGGCAACACCGAACTCGCACCGATACCTTTGTAGACGGGAAGTTACGACCAGGACTACGGGTGCACGACAACTCAACACAGGCGACACAGGCCACAAAGACACCAGGGTGGCCTACCCCCTACAGTAGGATACAACTTTTAAAAAACAGAAGTTGGCAACAAGGACACACGGACCGCGCGGGTCGGTGTTACTCCGCCAGCCAATCATGCAGGCAAGCAAAGTGCTCGTCATGCTACCTTTTCAAAATGGCGCCATGTTTATGTTTGTGGTACCTGCGAAGCGTCTGTTCCTCTTAAGTCTTTTCATCTGTAGAAGCCATCAGACTTGCAAGAAGATGGGTAAAACTGTGTGAAGCCTGAGCGTTTCAATCTTTCAAAGGTCGCAGTGCAGTTCATTTCACTTCCGAGCGCTTTCTGCTCATGAAACTTCACCGAACTTAGTTGAAAAACTCAGGTGGGGGCTCTTGTAGCGCGCGCCTGGTTTTTGCATTTCAAGCGTTTCATTTGAGCTAAATAAGGAATCGGTATTTTCATGTTCCACTCTAATAAACGAATAAATACATTTAAATTTATGCATTAATCTTTATTTTTGCCATTAGCGCTTTATTTTGGCTACGCGGAAAGTTATAATTAGGAACTATTTTCAACCTCGCGGAGGAACAGCGGCAGTAAAGCTATGCACTCACAAACCTCAAACCTCAATTGCAAGCTAATATAATAAATTTGCATATTGTCCATTAATAAATGGACAATATACAAACGACGTCGTGTAAGGCACTTTTACGTGCTCATTTGCTTTATTGTCTTTACGTGCTAGAGTATCGTCGGTTCGTCGTATCAAACCTTATCGAGCCTACCAGCGTGTCTTCGAGTGTTTGTAGTTGAGGAAAGACAACAGAAAGGCGCTGTTATGTGTGCGGGAAAGGGCATTACGGCTGCGAATTCTGCAACGTAATTAAGCTGCGCTTGTAAACTTCTATGCAACACGGACACGGTTCTTCGTATGCATCTGTGGAATCGGTGCTTTAATCCGATGTGTTATTTTCCTAAATTTGAGCCGGTCTTTTGCTTACTTAAGCCGATAAAAATAATATTAAGGGTACAGTGATAACTACACTGCATAGGAAATCAGTAAGAAATATTCCTTAGCAGACGAAGCCGCATTCTCCGTCCGAAAGTGAACGCCCGAGGGAGCACAGTTGCGTCAACAGGTCGGATAGCGCGTTTGTGTGCGTACTGAGAGGAGATACAGCGGTAGGAATAGAAACCGCGCATATAAATATGTTAATTTTCAAACATTGTCGACTGGAGTCCGGCCTTCGTCATGCTCTCCTAGCTCTGCGCGTGTTGTACGCCTGCAGCCAGAAGAACAGTGAGCGAGCGGCACCTGGACGTGGTACCATGTAATATAATGTTTATAAGGCTGTCTGCAGATATATAGCTTTCTCTGGCGAATTGCGGATGCCATTAATTATAAAGGAATATGCATGGTCATGAGGTAGCCAGCTATGTTCCGTATACAACGGGATCTGCTCATTACCTGGGCGGAACTTGTCCGGAACGCATGTATATTACTGGCTTAGCTTTACATTTTGCACGACCCATTTAAATTGAATTCCAGTTAGGTGTCAGTCCACACCATGCATTAAGCAAAAAATATCAATGGTATAGGACTGTTGATGCACGCCGCAATATGAGCACAGCGTTCACACACGTTCAATGACTGCTGGGGTTTCATATGGCCAAAACCATGACATGCCTTTATCGGAAATGCGGCTGTTGGGGCCGGTATCAAGCCCGCGTCGAACACAGGTGTGTGCGACAAACTTCCAAGCAAATGTGCAAGTTCCAGAAGGTTTCTAGCGCGGTGCACTGAATGGCGCCGCTTGTACATAAAAACACCACGTGCCGTTTTATATCGTATCATAAAAGAGTAACATCAAAAGCGAGAAGTTTTGGGATGATTGAAAGGGCATCTGGAAGGGGCTGTCGCGAATATGCGAAAGGTACGTTTCGCACAAGGCTCAAGGAAAGCAGTTTGAAAAAGAGCATGAGAACAAATCTGCATGAGCTTTAGTACGTTGCGATGGGGAAAATGAGGCGTTGAAGTCTCCATTCCACCCACCGCCCCCTCACTTGAGAAATCCTGACTGCTCCTCTCGTTTCGGAACTGGCACTCGATTATAATACAAGGTATAAAACTCTATGGTACAAACAGTACAGATTGAAAATGCTATATGTATTACAAATAAAGAGCTCGGTGACGCTAACGATTACCTCACTTCAAAGGGAAAGCTCGTCACGTCCAACACATCCATCCACTCACGGGGTAACAAACTCTATGCGCTCTATCGCATTCACTAGGTTCCTGCAAGGAGGTTCCATGGGTTCCTGCGCCTGCGCCGTCTGCGATCTTTGTGTGTGTGTCGAGACATTTCTGTGCGCCGACATTATTGGCACAATGCCTTCTAAACGGCGTTATCGCTGCTACCTGGAACCGGCTACATCTTCCCACAAAGTTCCACGACAGACAGTGTGGAGCCAGCAAAAGAAACAGTCGTCTGCTGCTGCTTCACAGGTAAGTTGTTCTGCTTACAAGTGTTTGCTGCAAAGTTACTCCGCGGCCGGCATGCTACTGATCGGGGCGACTGTTTGGGAAAAGGCTTTAAGTACCTACCAGCGCTCCTGATTTCGGACCAGTTCTCCCGATAGTTCGGGCACGGCTCATTCATTTTTCCGATCTCCCGATGAACAAAAATGGTAAAGCATAGTGGTCCTAAGACTTGTCCCGCCTTATTGAGTAACCCCAACAGTTTGCAACAGGTCTCTCGCCTTTACCCGCTGTTGTAAAGAGAGGGGATGGCAGCGCGTTTACATGTATACGTTGCCCCTGTTATCTACGGTTCGGCGTGTTTATCTCGACGAGGAACTCGCAGCGCACGCAAAGTTAGCTTCTGCGTCATACAGCGATGTTATGCAGGAAAGCATGCTTAGTGTGGGAATATTTGCCTTGCACGCGTGCATAATTACACGCACGGTACGGTCGTCGACGCCTAAAGGTTGTGCATGAAGTTACTGTGGTTCTGAGAAACAAGAAATGAAGACGTACACGAATTTTTCTTTTTGTCAAGTCCCCCTCCTTACCTTGTCACCTTGCGAATCGCACGGTTTTTCGAAAAAAACGTTGCAGCGCGAAACGACACAAGGACAGATAAGTCGGTTTTCGCCGGTTTTCGAGGCTCCTAGGCTGGCAGGTATGGTTTGATCTGAGTTGTGCGCGCTCGAGGGCCCAATATGTGCCGTTATTTCTCACATGTATGCATTTAGTTCATGCTTGCGAGCTGTCAGGTTCTGTCATCGTCCGCTTTCAAGTGCGCGGCGATTTTCGCCCCTCATCAAGCCATTGGTGGACGGTGCATGTGGTACCGCCACCCTTCACTTCGTGCCATCACGAACGCGCATAACTGTACAGCATGGTTAAGCACCCGTTGGAAGGCGGTGGTGGTATTTACAGTGCAATCATATGCATAGGCGTGTGCTCGTATAGATAGGCGTGCGCGGGGTTCTCCATTAGGAAGGGTCAAAGGTTCACTGCAGCGGCCTCCTTCTGCTCTCAGCCCCTTCCCAGTGAGGTCATTTTTGTCAAAACGCGATTCACTGTAATGGTATGGGGCAGATCGGGGCCCCCTTCAGGAGACTACCTGACACATAGAACATCAAAACGAAAGCGCCACGCTGTGGATGCGAACTTATCAAGTAGGTAGAAAATGTTGGGTGGGGGGCTCATAAATTCTCGACCTTGCTCTTGCCCTGAACCTCCTCATCTCAGTCGCTGCCAATTATAAGTGCACCAACAGTCACTTTACATGTGCTACAATGAAGAAAAAGCGAGATAGCAAAGCTGTTTGTTTTGGTCATAAGGTGTTCATAAGGACACTGTTTGGCTTGGCAGATGTGGCTTAATTTGATTCATAGAGGTACAGCAGTTGACTTAGTATTTATCTTTTATAAAATGCAATGAGCATTTTGATCAGTGCTTTCTAAAATGAAAGGTTACACATGATGCATGTTATTGCAAATTTAGATGAGTATTACATTAGAGTGTGACTCATTTTGAGGAAAAAATACATTACAGAAGATGCTGCCCATGACGCCTGCATGTGCTTTGCTCCAAATATTGTCGGTTATTATGGCTATCCCCATTTTGCTGGAGCTGTGTTCTACCAGAACATGAATGCTTAATGGTAGGCTTTAATCTTGCAACTATTTTGTTTTTATCCCCCTTTTCTTGCAGACAAGCTCCGGAGAACCTTGTCATGATAGTGTTGTACGGGAAGATGACACAGGTGCACAAGATGACTTTTTGACAATGGATGACCAACCTTCCGTTGATGCAGGAAGTTCTGGCGAAACACCAGATGATATTGCACAAGGTGACCTGCTCACCACGGATGACCAGCCTCCTGATGATGCAGAATGTGCTGGAGAAACTCCAGAAGCTACACTTTGCCATGAGGATGATGAAGTTGATGACCCCGACATTGATCTTTCAGAGTTTATCGCAGAAAACTCGTCAATACAACTTCCTGGACTTGCCACAACACGTTTGCAAGCTATGCTGCTCATCCTGACTTTTGTTGTGACAGCTGGACTGCCATGGACCCAAGTAGACGGCTTGCTGAAGCTGCTAAATGCGATATTTGGCAAGTAGGTTTTTCCTTCTTCCAAGTATGGGTTCAGAAAACTTTGGGACTTGCAGAAGTCGAAAATTGTTGAGGTGAGGACGTACTGCTCAACGTGCAATTTTCTGACTGAAATGCACGGTGTCAATCAACAGCTTTGCCATATTTGCTCGAGGGTATCGCCTCTTTCTGAACTGATCAAGAAAGGGAGTTTCTTCATTCTAATGGACCTGAAGATACAGCTGCTGCAACTACTTAAGAGAGCTGGGGAAATTGTTGGCAGCAACTTACAAAAACTCACGTCACCCTGCACAGACAAATTGAAAGATGTGACAGATGGTGTGCTATACAGAAAAATGCGTAATGACTAAACATGCGGTGGAGTGACTTGACTTTGACACTGAACACTGATGGGTCTCCGGTCTTCAAGTCCAGTAAGGGCTCAGTTTGGCCAATCCAGGTCACACTGAATGAAATACCAGCGCCTTTTCGTTGGAAGAACATTTTGATTGCAGCAGTTTGGTTCAGCAAGGAGCACCCACCTGCTCACCTTTTCCTAAAGGCTTTTGTAGACAAATTTTGAGAGCTTGGAAATTCGACATGGACCTTCGGTGACGAAGTTGTGCACTCTGCTGTGAACATTGTGTGCTGTTGTGTGGACTCCCCTGCTCGAGCTGCCCTGCTAAATGCAAAACAATACAACGGATATTATAGCTGTTCTTGGTGTCTTCAGAAAGGAACTCTTGTGGAAGGTAAGTCAGTTTTAAGCTATTTTAAGAATAATGAGAACCCCATCGACATTTGCATGTTGCAGCATTTTTGTTAACCCTTTCACAGCCACTATCTAGACAACATTTGCACCGTTACTGAGCCCTTTGAGCACAGTGCAAGAATATTGTGGTGGAATACTTTCTTCATCCTAGTTTCTTCACACTGCCCTGTTAAGTGTTCAAGAATGCACAGAATGAGAGGCCATGCAGTAGTTGCACCTTACTACCTCTCTGCTATATCTGCATGCATTGTGTTCACAATTAGCAGGTTGCTGTATGCTTATCTTATAGTGAATGTAATGTAAAAAAAAAACTGTTGGTGCTCCTAAACACAGGACCAAATTTTATGCCCACTGAAATCAAATTCTTCTTTTCCAGTGCGGTGGTGGTAGGATTGCATCCGTTATTACACCATTTTGAAATGGGCTAATCTTCGGAGAACTATAAATAGGCATGCAATGCAGTATCAACAATGAAAAGTTCTCCTTTTCTATTTACTGCTTGCATGTGGAGTGCTGGCAAGCAGGTTTTATTATTGTGTGCTGTCAATTACTTGTAAACTGTTCATTCCAAGTTTTCTGTGTTTATCCCTGTATGAGCTGGTAGTCTCTGTTTTTGGTTCATTGAAGAGTACAGACAGAAGTGCCTAATTAGAAGGGAGAAATAACTTACAAGAACAAAACAGGCAGTAAAAAATATGCATATTCATAAACAAAATTTAATGTGAAGGAATATCTAATCAAATTCTTCGTAATCAACTGCCACATGATATTGTAAAAGAAAGTAGGGGCACAAGAGGGAAGAGTGAGGCAGCACATTTGCCGACTACCAACAGAAAGATCGCACTGTGGTGGGAAAGAATGCAGATGAAAAGCTTATCTGCACGTGCTCAGCTCAGAAATAGCAGTGCCACCCGTTCGTTTGGCAAAGAAACAAAGTTGGCAAGGTACACCATGGTGGTTTTCTTGCAATATACTGCAAGAAGTGCGCATGCTGTCCCCTCTTCTGTGAAACAGTAATACTGAGAAAAGGCAGGTATTAAATGGCCCATAAATCATCAAGGTGCAGTTTACAGTTTACAAGAATTTTGGTGGCTTATGCCTTAGTAAAACACTGAGTTTATTTTCACATAAAGTGGAGTTCTTGCAGGTGACATATGCAGTTGTATCAGATATTGGTTTTTTGTATATTTACATAAGGGGGGGGGGGCACATATCCTGTGATGCATTGAGCGTAGTGTATATGTATGTCGATTCTGAAAGTGAACTGCAGTTTTTAAAGTCACGGCTGTGTGCGTTCATGTGTCCTTCACTTTGTCCCGTTGGATGCACTATACTGTTGAACGTAAGGGCCCACACAAGTGAAAAGCTCTAGACTCAAAGTTTATTTAAAAACTGCAATGAAGCAGCACTTTAGAAGTCAAAATGACCAGTGTAAAGTTTTTACCGAGGCATCTGTGAGTCTTGTGGACATCTCACTGATGAGCAGTGGGACAAAAGAATAAGGACACAATAATAACTTCCATTCAGGGACTTCGGAACAGAACATTCTTTTTTTTGGGGGGGGGGGGGCAATTATTGCCGTTGTATGTTGTGTTTATTATTTATTTGTCGTCAATATTTGTTGATTCTTATTTATTTACATTACATATTATTGTATTAATAATATTTTAATGACATCAGTTAACAACACTTTGATTCATTTTAGCCATATTAAATTTTATATATTTGCATCCTCACTTATTTTACATTGGTATAAACTGTAAAAATGGTTGGAAATTTCTGAAGTACTGAAAACCTGTGCAGCCCGTGCAGCACACATGGTTGTGTGGTCCGGTGCTTTGGAAAGCAGTGGTCCACACAGCCACAAGCTTGAAAATTCTTGTCAAAAAATTTCATTTCAATGTAAACGGTTGGTAAGTGGGCAGTGGGGGGGGGGGGCTGCCCTCTCTGGAAAATGTTAGGGAGGATGCCCGGAGTCCCTGCTTCCACTTAGTGTTGCCATTTGGTTTTTGGAGCAGGAATGATTTTTTTTCTTCGAACTGACATTTTTCTCATATTTGTTTTTACATTTTTAATATATCAGTGCAATGTTTTAATAGAGTGGATGAAAAAAAAGGAAAGGAGGAGGGAGAGGGTATTTATGTAGCGCTTCAAAAATTGTGCAAGATGTTACTACATACCATCTGGCTATGCCTACTACCAACCTATGAGTACCTAGCTGAGAGTCCTGAAGATAGTTTTGTTGGGCAGATATGAGCTAATACGGTGTTATTCGTCCTTCAGGAACTGTCAAGTATCCATTTGAGGGAGCGGCCATGGTCGAGAGGTGCCACGACATGGTGCTGTCTGCAATGTCCCTTGCCGCAAAAAAGAACTGCACCATTGATGGCATAAAGGGTCCATCCCCACTAGTCAAGCTGTCATCGCTGGACTTGGTCTGGGGTTTACCCCCAGACTATATGCACTGTGTTTTGGAGGGTGTGACGCAGCAAATTACGGAACTGTGGCTGTCCTCCACTGGGAAGTCTTGGTATATTGGGAACCATATCCAAGAGATAAATGAGCGCCTCATGAAAGTGCGGCCTCCGATTTGTTTCACTCGACTGCCGAGGCCTCTTTCAGAAAGAGCATTTTGGAAGGCGACAGAATGGAAATATTGGCTCCTATTTTACTGTGTCCCTTGCCTTAGTGATATACTCCCATTAAGGTACTTGAGGCACTTCATGCTGCTTTCAGAAAGTGTATTCATGCTTTTAAAGGAAACTGTTAAGGAATCTGAGACATTTTTTGCTGAAAGGTTATTGAAAAAATTTGTTGAAGAAGTGTCTTTGTTGTATGGCGAAGCCGCTCAGACTTTCAATATGCACCAGCTACTCCACCTTGCAAAATCTGTGAGAATGACTGGGCCATTATGGGCCACATCGACATTTCCCTTTGAGGGAGGAAATGGGGAGATTTTGAAGCTGGTATCCGCAGCAAAAGGTGTGCCTCGCCAAATAGCAGAACGTTTAGTCATGCATGGCGTGATGAAATCCCTTAAACGCCTTGTAGCTCTGCCACCATTCCTAAAGAAGCAGCATGAGTTGATTTCAGGAGGCCGCACTGAGCAGAGCCAGACGTCGGTATTAGGTGCTCCTTTGCCATCTTGTGTTTTGGAGGACAATGTTCAGACATTAATGAGAGAAGCTGCAGGGTCAGATGTTGTTGTTAGTGAATATCTGAGGGCTCGGATTAAGGGTATTACATTGCACAGTGCAAAATACTTGAGGACAGAGAAGACATGTTCCAGCTATTTTGAAGGCTGTGATGGCCGACTTTACCAACTTCAAAGTATTTTTGCTGAAGGTAGAAAGATTTTCCTATTATGCCAGGAAATGATTTCTGAACAGTTTTTCTTGCCCTTTATGTATAGCATTGAACATCCTCCGCCAAATGTAGGACAGTGCTTGCTGCTTGAGGACAGCATAGCTTCACCGTGTGTTTTTTTAAAGCAAGAGGGAACATTTATTCTGGTAAAGATGCCAAATGTTTTTGAAAGGGACTGAACAAAGCATGCCACATTTTCTGGTGTCGATGAACAGATCGCTAAAAACGATGTAGAGCAGGGAATGTCGTTGGAGCCAACGTTTCGACAAGTGGACTTGCCTTCGTCAGGATGGCAGTGTTGCCGTCATGTGTACTTGCACAGCCGATATGACCATATTATATTCTAGAACAAAATGAACCATGGGAAACAGCATTCATAAAAAAATGCTGCAGATCCTGTGCGTTGTGGGTACCTGTGTCATGCGAAGCAGTCAGCGTTGAAATTTGCTACGATACATTGTTTGACATTAAGCTGAGTTTTACACGTACGATAACGTTTTTGTGCAAAGAGCATGAGTGGGTGTATGCTTAACGTGGGCTAACCAGGATCGTTTAGAGTTCCATGGCAACTGAATGGTAGCTCATGGTATGACATGACATGGCACTAATGTCAGTGCACAGCCCAAACCTTTCTTTCCTGGATGTGAAATGCATGCTACGGTTCACTCTTGTCCTTGTCAAGTGTTGTCTGTTGAAGTATTCCTACAGGATTGAGCAAAGTTGCACAAAGGCATGCCATGTGACAGTAAAACATATGTGTTGTTCATTACATTGCTATATAGCACTTAAAACACATTAGAAGCTCTATTCACATTACAAAAGCATTATAACCACAACCGCCGGTGTGATGTGTACGAGGAGCCGCAATAGCCTAGTGGTAAGTGCTTGCTTGGCACCCCGGGCACCCGGTTTTGGTGCCCCCTATTTTGTAGGTTGCATGTGCCTTCGTGTTTGTTAGGTTTATATTTCTGTTGCAAGCTACAACAAACAGTGCACCTTTCATATTGTAAGCATGTTGTAATGGTGCGTTTAACGCTTATCTTAGTTGGTCCTTGATTGACATCACTGCGAGTATGAGCCACGCATGATTGCAGTATCATTAATTAAGACATACATGACGAGTGGATCATGTTAGGGGTGTGAGGACCAGTCGTCAGTGTTCGTCAGCCTGGTGGCTCCGCCCAGGATGGTGTTGGCAGCTGAAGGCTTGTAGCGATGTCCTGCACTCTCTGGGCTGCCTGTAGTTGTTGCTTGTATTCGTTGCTCGTGAGGACTTCCTGCCAAACCGCTTGGGTGCTGAGTTGCATTGCACTGTGGGTAGGGCACAGCCAGAGCATATGTTCAAAGTTGCAGTGCGGATGCTTGCAAAACGAGCATGTGGGAGCATGTGATCGACTCTGTGCAAGCTGGATGGTGTTATGTACATGTGCGTTTGCAGCCTTCTAAATGTTATGCTTGTGCTTTGTTAAGTTTTCGGTGCGATGGTGGAAAGGTGCGTCTTTGTACCTGTTAATGTGACACGTTTTCGTGGATTTCATTAGCTTGGTCTTTGCTGCTGAGGTCCCCCTTGGAGGGGTCGTCGTACACGGTGCAGCATGCAGGTTCACATGGCAGGTGGTTGACCTCCTCATTGGGGTTGCAGTGGCCGAGTACTGGCATCTGGCCAATGTGGGCTGGGGACCAGGATATGTGGATTTGTACTTTTTCTTCAATGAGTTTCTTTGCCCTCGTATTCTTGTATTACACTGACTGTGAGCTTTCCGATGCTTTTGTCTATGAGACCAGCCACGAAGGTTCGTAATGCTGTCTTGGAGTCTGTGTAGATTTTGGAATGCTCGGCAGCTCTCCAGGGCTAATGTGATTGCCCTTTCCACTGCCTCATGGGCATGTCTTGTTTTAATAGTTGCCGCATTTATTAGCTTTCTGTCTTTGTCAACAACCGCTACAGAAAACGCCTGCCTGCCATGGTGGCGGGTGGCGCCTATGAATAGGGCGTGCGTGTTGTGCTTTTTTGCCTTGTTTATGAGCGCCCTCGCTCTGTTCCTCCTCCTGCCTTTGCTAAGTGTCAGGTGAACATTGCAAGGGATTCACTCAACTTTGATGTGTTTCCTCACATTAATGTGTTTCCTCACATCGCTGGTGAGTTTGGACTTTTCCTCTGGCTGAAAAATGGGGTGAATGTCTGCGTCTCGGAGAATGAGGTGTCCTGCATTCATCGTTGATAGACACATGGCCTGTGCCGTTCTCTGAGCTTCAAAGATTTCTTCGGCCGTGGTGTGTAGCCCGAGTTGCTCGAGCTTCTTGTTGCTTGTGCTGTTGGGTAAGCTGAGTGCCGTTTTCAGTCCCTTGCGTTTTCAGTGCTTTGCAACGAAGTTGTCAAAAATAGGAAATTTTTTTCGGACGCCAAGGTGTGTCTTATACCATGAGAAATGTGGTACATTACGTCTTTCATTCTCAGTTTTAGTATCCTAGCAACGTAAAGAGTAAAAGTTGTGTTTTATTTTGAAAAAACTAGGAAGAAATTGGGTTATTTGTTGTCTAGTACTGCAAAGTATAGAGTCTTTGTGATGGCTTTCACAAGTGATTACTAAGACCAGTTGCCATAAGGGCAACAAAATGGGCTTGTTAAGGTGGTGGTTCATGACAATAGGTATCTTGGATAGCGCAGCAAAAAACATGAACTCCGAAAAAGGAGAAAAGGACAAACGCTTACATTCAATAATGAATTCTTATTCTCTGGATCGGTTATAATTTTTTATATGCGCACTTGATGAAGACCAGTTTCCAGCAGCAATCCGAACGTCTTGGTGTTGGTGGCAGAAAGGCCGCCATGTGCATCTTGCTGCAGCTTGTGGGCCGCTGGTAGCGAGAGGAAAGCTATGACTGAGTTTAAACATATGTCGCCTTCTGTGAGGAGGAGGGGTGGTTTACCTCATTGCTCTGCCCTGCCACTGGGCTTTGCTACCACTTTACAGTGAAACTAGTTGGGTAGTGTCGAGGATAAACAGTGGCATTGAGCTCACACCTTTGCTTACGATTTCTGAAGAGCAGTTCGCTTATTGAACGCATCATTGTGAATGCAAATACACGACAGTGGACCGTGATGCGTGGCAAGCACCATAAAAGATCATTCCAGACTGCCTGGGCATGGACAGCGTGTGGTGGTAGAGTATCTGTTGAAGAGACGCATGTACCTTGCTGCCATACTAGAGAAGCTTAGGAGAGTGTAAGCAAAATTCGACAGACTTCCTAGACCAACATTTCAGATTGAATTGTGTGTGAGATAGACCGGGATTTCATTGCCTGACTGCTATTAGCAGTGTTGGAGACTCATGCAGCAAATGCCAGCACACGGTCAAAGTGTTGTCTCGGGCCTTTCTGGTGAATGTGGTTGTGACAAACCTGAGGTGTCCAACACGGGCAAGGAGACGTTAAATTGCAGCGATCTGCTGTGCCTTGCCTGTCTACCACATTGTGAAGCATCTGCCGAAATTGTTTAATCTCTGGGGAAGAACAGCAGGCCCCACCGTGGCTTCTGCTCACGTGCATCCGCCTTCTTGCACGGTGGAAAATTTGGTGTTCAGTGAGAGGTGGTAAATGTGCCCGTCAACATACATCAAGCTTGCCCATTCATCAACATGCACATCATGTATCGATTGCCCCTGAGGTCCATATACAAGGTGAAAAGTTAAGGTGAAAGACCCTGTGAAAAGTTAAAGATCACCATCATCATCAGCCTAAAGTCCACTGCAGGACAAAGACCTCTCCCATTTATTTCCAATTTGCCTTGCCCTCAGCAAGTTGGTTCCACTTTGCGCCAGGAAATTTCTTAATTTCATGACTCCATCCAACCTTCTGCCTGCCTCTGTTGCATTTTCCTTCTCTTAGTATCCATTCCGTCGCTCTTACTGTCATCTGTTATCTGTTCTTCGCATGACATGTCCTACCCAGGTCCACTTCTTTCCTTAATTGATATAAGAATATTAGCTATTCCTCTTTGTTCCCAGGTACATTCCACTCATTTTTCTATTTTTCAGCATTACATGTATAATTTTTCATCTCATTCCACACTATGTGCTCCTTAGTTTCATCTCTAGCTTTTTCGTTATCCTCCATGTTTCTGTACCATACATCAGTACCGGGATAATGCAGTGATCAAATACTTTTCGCTTTAGTGACAGCGGCAAGTTCGAAGTCCTGGGTTTACATCCCCGCCCCTAGTGCCTTTCTATATACATTGTGCGATGCTGTATGTACCATTTCTTTCTTGAGTATGTGTTTAGAAAAAATGAAGCATGTATATCATAGTTGTGTATGAGTAATGTTATTGATATGTTGTAACCATTGGCTTACAGCAGGTAGATGATGTTGATCGGTTCTGATGCATTTGCATTATCATTTGAAACGACAAACATTGGAGAGTAGTCACAGTGATCCTGATTATGATGAAACTTGTTTTAGTTGCTTGAGTTGAAAAGTGTCCTTACTGTTCATGTATTCACTGGTTTGTAGATTTATATGCCACCTAGCCACCATTCACATGTTCTGCCATATTGCTACCTAATTCCAGTAGCCATGGTCACTACAGCAGAGATAAATACAATGTTGTGTCTATTTTGCTAGACAAGCATCTTTCCCAATTTTACATGTCTACCATCCTTAGAATCTGAATGAGCCTCAGCAGAGAAGACAGTACTAAAGTGCAGCCAGCTACGGTGCCATCTTTTTAGTGAGTGCAAGTATAGAAATGCAGCTTAGCTATGCACTAAATAGATGTGAATACTAGCTGTCAAGTAGAAGTTTGTGCTTCATCAAGATGCCTGAAGTAATTAAGGTGACAACGGAGTTAATGGACTTTAAACCACCTCTTTAGCTCCTCGTTTCCATCCTTGGAGCTGTATATATCTTGGCTTTGATAAACAACAATAACGGAGTAATGCATATTATCTATTCAATTTAACTAAGCTGTTTTGTATCCCATTTCTAATGTGTGTGTTTGAATGATCACATCTGAGTGCAGTATTTTCCAAAATGTTGAAGTTACATTTGGGGCTGTCAGGCGTGTTTTTGAACAGTGCTCAAGTTTGTAAGAATGTATGCCAGGTGCTTTGATTTTTTGTTTTGTTTATTATGCATAATTTATCAGAAAATAGCTAACAAGGGTGATGGTGCCTCGTTCCAAACTGATTGAGATAACATATTTACCTAGTTTCATTTGTGGAACACGAAGCAATATGCGTGTGCCGCACCTCACTTTTCGGTCCACACTATCACCTTAACAATGCCCACCTCGAGGCTATTTCATCTCATAAGTATCTAAGTGTTCATATTTCCAATAACCTGTCATGGAACCATCATGTACAGTACATCATTGCCAAACTTAACCGGTTCACTCAAGTATATTTGAAGGAACTTTTACATGGCACCCTCATCCCTTAAAAAGCTTCTTTACCTACATTCGTCGAACACTTGAACATGCATCATCCGTGTGGGATCGTGGTGGCATTAGGCTAAAACAGGAAATCGAAACAGTCCAGCATCGCTCAGTTCACTTAATTTTTTTCAATTATAACTGCACAGCAAATGTTACACTAATGAAGCCCCAGCTTAACCTTCCTGAAGACGCCATTCGGCGAAGAATAGTCCGACTAAGTGTTGCATAAACTATTATCACAGCAATAACCTTCATGAGCAGTGTGTTAAACCCCCCTCATTCATATCACCTAGGATTGATAACCTAGAAAAAGTTTATGTTCCTTGCTGCAGAACCATAACCTACTCGCATACATTCATACCAAGAACCACATCTGAATGGAATCTGCTGCTGCAGTCAGCTACCTCTGTTACTGACACATCACGCTTTGAGTTTTTTTTTTGCAAAATATGTTTTGGCTTTGGTCCTGCTTTTTGATTTCCATGTCATGTTTTTCTGTTCTGACTTATTTTTTCTTGATCCTTGTTTTATTTCTTCAACACTAATCACATGCATTACCCTCATCACTACATTCTTTGGCACACCATATACTTCTTATAATTCTGTAGATTGTTATCAAGTTTTGTTCTTTCATTTTGTATCAAGTGTTTTGTATGAAATGTTTGTATCAAGTGTATCAAGTGTTATGTATCATGCCTCTCCCCTCTGTAATGGGCAAACCATGAGGGTAAAAATAAATTAGAGAATACATGTGTGTTTGCAAGGTTTCCTTGGAACATCTCCGTGGGGTTAATGGGGTAAAACCTGATTTTATTTGATTCTTGCACACTGAATATGTTAAGTGTAGTTAAACCTGCTTTTTCTCTGACTATAAAAACAATATACCAATTTCTTTTACACTGCAAGCAGTTTGTGTTGCTCATGTGGTAGCTACCCTGCCTTGGGTCAACGGAGCTGGATCAAATTCGTTTAAGTGAAATCCTCGGAACCATCACTCATTCCACAAGCCACACTAAGCTGTGATGCTGAGAGGACTTTCTTTTAGCTTAGGTATGTACAAAGAAAACATGTCTCATATGGAGACTGACGTGTTGTACATGCAGATGATAATGACTGCACAACATGCATTACCGCATGCACAGATGAACTTGAAAAAACTCCTAGATTTCAAGCTTGAGCGTTAAGGAGGTTCTGGTACATTCTGGTAAAAAGAAAGGAAAAAGGACATACGTATTTGTAAATTTAACCCAAAATTCAAAATGGTTCGCAAAAACCCATTTCTCCCAGATTATCAGCTCAAAAAATAGAAACAGATTGTGACCTCAAGCTCCTTACTGTTCGTATCAAAAGGATATAAAACCTCAAAATGAAGAACCTAGAAGCATATCATGTGTAATTAGAGCAGAAAACTTTGTAGTGTGATGAAATAAATGTTATTCTGACGTCTGGACTCATACTCTTGTTTTTCTTTGTGATGTGTTCCTAATTAGCTGTCTTAGCCCACTGGGGTGGTACATACAGTTATGGCACTCGGCTGCTGACCTCAAGGACATGGTTTCAATCATAGCCGCTGTGGCTGTATTTTCCACAGAAGCTAAAAATTGTAGAGGCCCATGTACTGTGCATTTTCAGTGCACATTAATGGACCTTAGGTGGTAAAGATTTCTGGAGCCCTCCACAGTGATGTATGCTACAAGCAGGTGGTTTTGACATGTCAACCTGCACTAAATATTATAAGTAGCTATATTGCCAATTTTGTATAGTTATATATGGACTGCACATTTCATGGATCACAATGGTGTAGTATGCATGACTTGTGGGCTGAACCTCTGCACATGCATGCACACACACACACACACACACACACACACACACACACACACACACACACACACACACAGGGCCCTGGATTGCATCTCACTTCAGTGTGGCTTACTTGTATAAGTCGGATGCAAATAGAACTTTGCAATATATGCAACACCAGGACAATCCACACCAGGCTGGTGTGTACACCAAAACACGCCACACCCTCTGGTGTGGGCACCAGGACACATTCACACCAGGCTGGTGTGAACACCAAAACACACCACTCTCTGGTGTGGGCACCAGGACACATTCACACCAGGCTGGTGTGTACGCCAGAACACACCACACGCTCTGGCGTGTACACCAGGACACGCCACATCACTCTGGCGTGTACACCAGGACACATTTACACCAGGCTGGTGTGTATGCCAAAACACACCACAGGCTCTGGTGGTCACACCAAAACACACCACACCATTCTGGTGTGTGCACCAGAACACACCACACCACTCTGGTGTAAACACCAGAACACACCAGACCACTGTGGTGGGTTTTTCAACTGGGCAGAGACGATCAATGTATGTTTTCATTAATGCACCCAACTCATTTTTTGGAATACAGTCGTCGAGGCTCCATACTCGTCAGATTGTACTCGTACAAGCAGAGCTAGAGCCTCTAAAGGTACAAATCAGACATACTGCAGCAGTTACAAATGGCCGATTACGCCCACATATTGAGTTTGATGACATTTTCCCTCCAAATGCCAAACAACTGTCTTTTCAATATTTGAACAACCAATTAGAGGATTACCTTGCTCACGTAGACACCACTAATATTATAGCAACAGACGCATCAGTATTAAAGGAAAAGGCTGGAGTGGGAATTTTCTCCCCTTCTCTTGCCTGGTCCTTCTCATTCAGGCTTCCAGATTACGCTCCCATTTTTATGGCTCAGTTATTCGCTATTGTGTTAGCGCTTCGTAAACTTCCCCCAAATGATTCGGTAGCAGTCATAATTACAGATTCACGTTCAGTATGCTCAGCTCTTCACGCGCCAACAAATTCAGATCTCCTCAACATGTTTCATTCTCTAATACCTGCCAATTCGCAAACTATTCGTCTGCTATGGGTACCAGGCCACTGCGGGTTGTATCTAAATGAAATGGCAGACTCGTTAGCCGCATCATCTTTAAATGGTCCCATAATACCCGTCTTACCTGACACAGCTTACGTGACAGCAGTCCGGTATAGAAACGCTTGTTTACAAAGATAACTCGAGTCCTATCTAGGCAGACTAAAGGACTTCGAACATTTGAGATTTTGCTGGAATAAACAGTGGTGTGCATCCCGGGAATTAGAGGTTTCATTCACCAGACTATGCTGTCGAGTTCCGCACCTGAACTTTTACTTGCACAGAGCCGGTCTGCGGACGTCCCCACTATGTCTGTTTTGCAATGAAATCGAATCGATTGACCACTTCTTTTTAGATTGTCGCCGATACTCTCTTCAGAGAAAAATGTTCCTCGAAACTTCACTTCGAAAGATGGGGTTAGAAATGAAAATTCCTGCAATTTTATCATTTGGGGCCACGGTATTCGGGTACTGTCACCGGTATGTTTGCTCCGCTGTCTTCGACTTCTTAAATGAAACAAAAAGAATTCCTTGCTAATTCTATTTGTATTTCCAATCCCGTTTTGTGCCAAAATCAGTCCTCGTTGCCCTCATATCAAAAAGTTTCATTACTCTTGCATCCCTTCCATTCCATCTGTTAGTCTGACTACTGGACCGTTCAGCTTTGTTTTATCTTTCTTTCCTCCTTTCTTTCTGTAGTTCTTTTTCTGTTTCTTTTTGCTTGTTCTTATTCTTACTGGCTCAGTCCCTCTTGAAACAACACTAGATTTACTGACTACTGCCGCCCGATTCTTGGCCTATCCCCCTCAGTGGGTGAGCGCCATAAAAGAGGATCATCATCATCAAGTGTTTTTGCTTGTGCTGCTCCTGTGCCTCGTTGTGCCTTGTGCCTCGTTGATTACGCGTCGTTACACTGGTGGAGGTGCTGGGTATCCTTCATGCTTGGCACCCCTTCGCGGAGCGGATGTTCCAGCCCAGAATCGCCAGGACGTTCCAGCCCGGAATCGCCATCTCGCGTCGAAACACCGGTCCACCGGTTCAGTCACCGCCTGCTCGGCCTGTCTCCCGAGCCCTTGCAAGGAACTTCCCGAGCTCATTCGATTCGTCGACAACCATGGCCACTACAGCCCCATCGCAGGTAACACTGCAGAATCCCATGGTTCCGGAGAATTTTCATGGTGACGCCTTTGAGGATGCTCAAGACTGGCTAGACCAGTTTGAGCGCGTCGCGAAGTACAACAATAAGACCAGCTCAGAAGATAAGCTCGCTAGTGTCTATTTCTACCTCAAGGAAAACTCTTGGACGTGGTATGTGAACCGGGAGAGAAGCTTTGTTTGCTACGTGGGACGATTTCCGCACACAGCTGCTTGACACTTTTACCACTATCGATAGAAGGGAAAACGCGCAGCGTCTCCTTGAATCTCGCATTCAAAAAGCAAATGAGAGCGTTGCTATGTTCGCGGAAGACATGACCCGTCTTTTCCGTAGGGCGGACCCCGACATGCCAGAGGAAAGAAAGCTGCGATATCTCTTGCGGGGCGTGAAAGAACTGTTTGCCGGCCTAGTGAGAAATCCGCCCACAACAGTAGCAGAGTTTGCAAAAAAGGCTACGGCCATTGAATGGGCACTACAGCAACGACACCGCCAGCATGACAGCTACTCGGCAGTGAACACTTGCGCACTGACTTCGGGTAACGACAGGTTGCGGCGTGACATTATAAAAGAGGTGGTGCGCGAAGAGCTCCGGCAACTCGGATTTCCTATTGCGCCGGCGGAAGCGGCATCATCTTTATCTCTTGTAGCTGAAGTGGTCCGCGAAGAAGTCCGACAAGCATTCGCGTCGCCAGGGGGCGGTGACGTGCCGCGGCGCCTCACGTATGCGGAGACAGTTAGCCGGCCAATCGACGCAACTTCGGCAGCGCTGACAACCTCAACTGGGCCGTCGCCAACGCTGCAAACAGAGCCAGTACCGTACCCGTCGACCTTAGCGACTCCACCGATCACGCCTTCGACATGCGCAAGCCTCTCCACGATTCCCTAGAGAGTTGACCCCGAACTACCAGCGTCGGAAAACCGATGTGTATCGCACCTTTGACCGCCGACCAGTGTGTTACCATTGTGGCCAAGCAGGGCACGTCTATCGGTATTGCCCCTATCGCGTTGACCAATACCCGAACCTTCCTGCTAACTCCGGCTATGCACCCTATGACGGTCGACGTACCTATAACGACGCTTACGCTTCAGGGAACACTCAGCCACAAAATACAGTGACGCCCCGCCACGGTGGTCTAGTGGCTAAGGTACTCGGCTGCTGATCCGAGGGTCGCGGGATCAAATCCCGGCCGCGGCGGCTGCATTTCGATGGCGGCGAAATGTTGAGGCCCGTGTGCTGTGCGATGTCAGTGCACGCTAAAGAACCCCAGGTGGTCGAAATTTCCGGAGCCCTCCACTACGGCGTCTCTCATAATCAGAACTGGTTTTGGGACGTTAAACCCCACAAATCAATCAACAAAATACAGTGACGCCGCGATCACGTTCTCCTTCGCTATCCCCTACTGCGCGCTACAACTCGCCGACTCGCCGCACTTTTGCCGACGTCAATAGGGGCAGGTCCCGTAGCCCGCGACGGGGAAACTAGACGCAGCGACCTCCGGGGGTGAGGTTGCAAGTTACCGAAATTCCCAAGAGCCCCCGTTTTCGACAAATGATGACTTGACGAAAGTTGCGACGACCTTGAATACGCCTATTTCAACAAGGAACACGACGAATGGACGACCTACAAAAGTCTTAAACGACATCGTTAGTGCCGACCCGAGAGTTCGCATTAATGGCTACGAAGTAACCGCTTTGGTTGACACTGGCTCGCATTTTTCAATCATCAATTTACAGCTCGCCGACAAACTAAGAAAGGTGAAGGCGCCGTGGCACGGGCCGAGTATAAGAGCTGCTGGAGGTCAGTTAATGACGCCTCTTGGAAAATGCACGGCCAGACTGTTAATCGCCGGGTCAACCTTTGTCGCCACCCTCGTTGTTCTTTCGGAGTGTTGCAAAGAGCTTATCCTGGGGATGGATTTTCTTCTTGAGTACGGTGCCGTGAATAGCATCCGTGGCCGGAGCGTCATGTTTGCCACGAACTCGGACAACACCCATGAGGAACCCCAACGACGACCCCGCTTACGTATTGCTGCCGACGACGTCATGTTTTTTTCGCGAAGCTGCTCCCTTGTACCCGTGTATTGTGACCGCTTGCAGATTGGTACTGGCGTCGCGGAACACATCAAGACGCTTGAATTGAATTGTGGCGTCTCCTTTGCAAGAGGACTTATAAATTTAATCGACGGAAGAGCTGAACTCTTGCTGACAAATTTTAGTAAGGAGCGTCGACGCATTGTTAAAGGCACTGCTGTTGCTTATTTTGACGAAGTAGCCCAAATAGAAGACTGTCACTTAGCTCAAGAGGCGGTCTCTATAATCCCCACAGCTGCGCCTCTTGTGGACGTAAGTCCAACATTAACTGCAGCCGAGCGAGAACGTCTTGTCGAACTCATCAACCAGTATCGTGGCTGTTTCTCATCTGCGTCAAGAGTTGGTCAAACGCCGCTCACCAAACGCCGCATCGTTATTGACGACGAAGCCAGACCAATTCGACAGAACCCGTATCGTGTGGCCCCAAAGGAACGCGAAGCAATACAAAAGCAAGTGAAGGCGATGCTGGAAGATGGCGTTATCCGACCATCCAATATAGGGAGCTTTCATGTGTGCGCGCCTCCTCCGTTTTTTAAAAAAACGGCGGGGGCGCGCACACATGAAGGCTCCCTAATCGCTCCCATGGGCATCCCCTGTAGTTTTGGTGAAAAAGAAGGACGGTAGCCTGCGCTTCTGCGTCGATTATCGGAAGCTAAATCAGGTCACAAAGAAGGACGTTTACCCGCTGCCGCGTATTGATGACTCCTTGGACAGGTTACGAAACGCACGCTACTTTTTGTCGATGGATCTAAAAAGCGGTTATTGGCAGATCGAGGTGGATGAGAGAGACCGTGAGAACACTGCGTTCGTAACACCCGACGGACTTTATGAATTTCAAGTTCTCCCTTTCGGGTTGTGTTCGGCGCCAGCGACATTTCAGCGTCTAATGGACACTGTGCTCTCCGGACTCAAATGGCAAACATGCCTTGTGTACTTGGATGACGTCATTGTCTTCTCAGCAACGTTCGACGAACACTTACAGCGACTGAAAACATGTTTTTGAAGCGATACGCTCTGCCGGTCTGACCTTAAAGCCTGAAAAGTGTCATTTTGGTTTCGAAGAGCTCCAGTTTCTTGGCCACGTCGTCAGCAGGCATGCAGTCCAACCTGATCCCGGAAAAATTGCTGCAGTCGCTAATTTCCCGACCCCATCAGACAAAAAGGCCATCTGACGTTTTCTGGGCCTCTGTGCGTACTACCGACGATTTATTGCGGATTTCTCACACATCGCATGGCCCTTAACACAGCTTACCAGGCAAGACACACCTTTCACGTGGGGCGAAGACCAGGAGCAGGCTTTTCACGAGCTTCGACAACGCATGCAAACGCCTCCTGTGCTAGCGCACTTCGATGAAGACGCCCCGACGATAGTGCATACAGACGCTAGTAATGTCGGCCTAGGTGCGGTGCTCGTACAGTGGCAGAACGACAACGAAAAAGTGATCGCTTACGCCAGCAGGACGCTGTCCCGAACGGAAGCTAACTGCTCCACGACTGAAAAAGAATGCCTCGCCCTGGTTTGGGCAGTTCTGAAGTTCCGTCCATATTTGTACGGTCGGAGTTTCACCGTTGTTAGTGACCACCATTCGCTCTGCTGGCTCCTGAATCTGAAAGATCCTTCAGGTTGGCTCGCACGCTGGAGTCTTCGACTCCAAGAGTTCGACTTCACTGTCACCTGCAAGTCTGGAAAGCGGCACGCCGATGCCGACTGCCTTTCTCGGTCTCCTGTTGAGACGGTAGCGCAAGATGATGACGACACCGCTTTTCTGGGAATCGAGGACACTGCCGATCTTTCACGTCAGCAATGAGAGGACCTTGAATTGCTGCCGCTTATTGATTACCTGGAAGGCCGAACCAACAAAGTGCCAAGGTTATTCGCAAGAGGGCTGGCATCGTACTGCTTGCTCCACAGCGTAGTATACAAGAAGTTTTTCGCCTAGTGGCAGCAACTACCTACTAATCGTACCATCATCACTTCGAAATGAGATCCTACACGCCTGCCACAACGAGCCGACTGCTGGGCACTTGGGCTACACTCGCACGTTGGCGCGAATTCGGCAGAATTACTACTGGCCAAGACTTGCTGCTATCGTGAAGCGTTACGTCCAGACTTGCCTCGATTGCCAGCGCCGCAAACCACCGTCCGTCAAGCCAGTCGGTTTACTGCACCCTGTGCAAGTACCATCTACACCATTTGCACAAGTAGGTATGGATTTTCTGGGACCTTTTCCAGTGTCTACTAGCGGGAATAGGTGGATTATTGTCGCCACGGATTACCTCACCAGATAAGACGAGACAGGTGATCTTAGACGGGCAACAGCGGACGAGGCGGCACGATTTTTTCTGGAGCTCCCGCCGTAGTCATCACGGACAGAGGCACAGCGTTCATGGCGGAGTTTTTGGACAACGTTCTACGGCTGAGTGGTACAGCCCACCGGAAGACAACAGCTTATCACCCACAGACAAACGGGCTGACGGAACGACTCAACCGAACACTGGCTGACATGATAAGCATGTACGTAGACGCAGATCACAAGAACTGGGACGACATTTTACCTTATGTAACTTTCGCATACAGCGCGGCTCGTCAAGAAACCACTCGCAAGACACTTTTCAGTCTCGTTTACGGTCGTGAGGTTACGACAACATTAGACGCAATGCTGCCCCATGAACTTAATGACAACGAGACGAGTGCGGAAGAAATCACCCAACGAGCAGAAGAAGCTAGGCAGCTTGCGCGCCTGCGCATCCACGAGCAACAGGATTGTGACGCCAGACGCTATAATCTTCGTCATAGACCCGTACCTTACAACGTCGGCGACAGAGTCTGGGTCTGGACACCTATTCGTCGGCGTGGGCTCTCTGAAAAGCTCCTGCGCAGATGCTTCGGGCCTTATGTAGTTCTGCGACGCATCAGTGACGTCAACTACGAAGTTCTTCCCGACCGCCCACGCTGTTCAAACCGCCGACGGAACTTGCCCGAAGTCGTTCACGTGCTTCGTATGAAGCCGTACTGTGAAGATTGAAATGCCTACACAGTCGTTCTTTTGTCGCGGTTGTGTGAACTTCTATCATCGGGACGGTGATTTTTTTTAAAAGGGGAAGCAATTGGAACGACTATACTGCCGCGGGTATGTGCCAACGCCGACAAAGTTAAAGCTGCACGCGCTTTCGGGCTGATCGTGGCGACGAAGAGGACGTTCGGTTCTCTTTCGGACGAGCATAAAGTGTTTTTGCTTGTGCTGCTCCTGTGCCTCGTTGTGCCTTGTGCCTCGTTGATTACGCGTCGTTACAATATTCTCTCACTGAAAAATAGCGCGTATCAGCCCTAACGGTACTTCACATAATATTTATTTCGTTGTACAGAGGAAACGTTCTTGTTGTTCTTGACGAGTTTAAATTTGATTTTTTCGTATTTATACTGTAGAACTGCACTTGTTGAGATGGCCTTGTTGAGCCGGTATGGCCAAGTGCGCCGATGGCGGACGCTATCGCCCCCAATTTCGGCTGCTGCAAAGTGTCTAACGCCTTACGATGTAACTACGAAGCCTGAAGTTCTGCTGCAATTTTTTTGATTAGATAGCTTGCCTTTCCGCCACTTAATGTACGCACTTCAATTCTGTTCGTTAAATAAAATGCAGGTGTAGGCATTTATTGGGATGTCATCCTCATCACCTGCACAAAACCATGATCGGTCTTTGTCTCTTCGTCGGCGCCATCTTGCCTTTGTGGAATAGTGTCATCGGAACCTTGGAATTTCAAGTGGCGCAAGCGCTTTAAGGTCCCTTCGACCTGTCGCGTTCTCAAAATTTACACGGCAGTTACGTTCAGGTCGCTGCTTTCACCAGGAGGCCAGCATGTCGCAAGGTGACCCTGTCTCAATCAAGTGACACGCACATAGCTTGGAAATAGTAGTCAGCGACTGGCTTTGCTGACGCAGTGTTGGCCGACCACATGGATGACGGCCCCCTACAGGTACATCTTCCCTTATTCTGAGATGCTGTATGCTCAATGTACGGAAGTTACGCAGTCTTGCAAGTAGCCTGGGGGCCTTCGCACTCCAGCGGAGCGTCGCTGGGGTGTGGTCGTTGGAATTGAACTTCGCGACACCGCTGACGTGTGGTTGGTCTCATCGATAGCTGGCTCTAGGAGTGTCACTTCACTTAGCATGGAGTCATCTTCCTGTACACGCTCTGGATTGAAGGTCTCGCTCGTCCTTAAAACATGCTTCACGTTTCTGCTATACTGTTGCCCCCTTACGATCGAACAGTGTAGGACCCCAGAGGTACAGAGCACTGTACTTGAGCCTTGGGACCCCCCTCCCCAACATCTTCATGTTGCATAGAAGAGGTAGACTCAGTTGCATTTGAGAGTACTTGCGTACGGGATTCACAGTAGGGACTGCAAAGTCTGGCAGCCTTCCACGGAGCCGTCCTCCCATGATCTGGGTGTATGCCCATCATCTACCGGGGATGTTCGATAATACACCAGTACCACTCAGAAATGTTCGTTTGTATCCTCTCCTCCAACAATCTTTTCACGACCTGAACTCCCTTTTCAGCCAAGCCATTGGATCTGGAAATTGCGGGCTGAATGCTGTGTGGAGAAATCGCACTTATCGCTAAACGTCTTGAAGTCAAGTGAGCTGAATGAGGACATCCATATGTGCACATTTCCAGCAGTATTCCACGGCTCACAAACATCATTGAGAGTTTTGCCATTACAGTCTTGCTGGTTTCTGAGACAAGCAATCTGCTTCGGGATAGTTCGAGTAAGCACAGTAAGCTACTAGGTAGTTACCTCCAGCGTACCTTCCATGGTCAACACCCCTACGTTACAATGGTTGCTCTCGGGCTCACTTTAGTGTCAGCGGGTCTGCTGCTCATAGACGGTGTGCAAACTGATGACACTTTTCTCATTGACTTGCCACTCCTGCTATGTCTACATTCATTCTGCGCCAGTACATCAGCAATCTAGTGCGGGCCTTACGCTTGTTGACTTCCAAGTGCCCCTCGTGTAGGCTCTGAAGCATCTCGTGATGTAGACTTTTGGGTATGACCACTCCGTTTTCCCGGAGCAGAATTCCGTCTATACATGACAGCTCTGAAGAAGAAGCAGCTTTCATGTTGTCACTCAGAACAACGTCAGCAGGGTGGAGAGTAACGTCATCTTGATCTTGATCTGGTCTGGGCTATGGGGTGATGATCTTTGAATCCTCTACAGGGGGCCGGCCAAGGCCAACTGCTTCCCTGCCACACACTTAAACGCAACATCAAACCGCATCCGTCTCAAAAAAGAACGCTGCAGGCGTGGATGTATTTCGCACGAGTGTTCCTCGCTATGGCAATGAGTTGCCTATCCTTCGTTTCAACTAAGACCTTGTAACCACTAGGAAGTCCCTAAACCTGAAGCGTTCACAAAAAAATGTCGCAGCAGGTGTTTCCTTCTCAATCGGAGCATGCTTGACCGCAGTGCTAGACAACACTCACCTCGCATAGGCCACCGGGCGCCAACCTTGCTCATGCTGTTGCAACAGTGCGGTGCCTATAGCAAAACTTGATGAATCGCCGATACCTTCGATGGTTTCGCAGGGTCAAGAACCGCAAGGATCGGCGATGATGCGAGCATTTTCATCAAGTTATTCCATTCGCGATCACGCACAGCTTTTCATTTGTACACTGTTTTCTGCTTCATGAGGGATTCTAAGGCCGCTGTTTTCTTCCAGAGATCCGGCAGAAACTTTCCAAAATACCTAACTGCTCCCAGGTACCGCTATACTTCTAGCTTGCAAAAGGTCGTGATATGTTAGGAATGTAGCTAGAAAGGTGAGGGTCCGGCATCATAACCGGTTTGCTGATGCGGTCACCCAGAAGTTTTGCTCGATTCGTAGAATATACACATTGTCCTTGTTTAAGGCTAGTCCTGCCCTCCTTGCCGCTTGTAGCGCCATACGAAGACGCTTGTCATGCTCCTCTGTCGTCGATCCCCTCACAAAGATATCGTCAATGTACACTCGAGCTCCGGGCATTCCATTTCGGGGTCGAGCGGCAGAGACAACGGCCCAGCAGAGCTGCGAGCTAAGTCATGTTGTTTTGACGTCTTATGGCACGTGCTTAACACCGCGCCACCGCGTTAAGTAGCGTGCACTTTGTACTATCGAGAAATTTGGCCCAGCGCAGCTGCATCAAGCGAGCGCGCTTCTTCCTGCACTCGTAAACGCACTCCGTGCGCGCTATGTGGCGAGGGCATTGTATATATGCGGGACGCCTGAACGGAGCACATGTCCAAGGCGCTGCTACGCAGTAGGTAGCACGTCTGATGGCTACCGAGATTGCGAGGTCGCCGCACAAAGTCCACAGTGACTGCTTGAGCGAGAACCAGCGAGCTGAGTGTCACATGGGTAACGTTTAAGCCATGCTGTTGCTTAAAAATAATACTGATAGTATTATTCAAGATAGTTCATGAATTGGGTATGGGTAATGTGTTCCAATAGTTTGCAAATTGTATTAGTTAAGGAGATTGGGCGATATGAGGCGCAGGGAGTGATCACCGGACTTAAAAATGGCAACGACTCTGGCCACCGACCAGTCGTGAAGGATAGTATGAAATAATAATGATCAGGAGAAAAGAGCACATAAAATAGGTGAGAGGCTCCGCAAAATATCTTTTAGTACCTTGTTCTTCAACCCAATATGGTCAGACACGGAAGGAAGCTTCAGCTTATTTAACAATGACGAAGTTCGTCCTTCAGTAATAGTTATATCAGGAATCGTTATGTCAGTGCTATTACTAATGATATAGCTGGACCTTCAGCCCTCTCACCTAGAAACAGAGAAAGAACGATTGATTTATAATTGAGTGCATTCAGAGTCGGAGACAAAGCCGCTGTTGTGATTCGTAAGTGCAATCTGAGGTTTGGCTGCGTCAAACACGTCAAATACGTCGAACACGTCAGAACACGTCAAATACGTCGCGGGTTATTTGTGAGCGTAGAGGAAAGACTACTTCCAAAATTGTTACATCTCGTGGGTTTTAGCAAGGATTGGTACGCTTTCTCGCATAATTGGCAGCGTTTCCATTATTCTGACATACCATTTTTTGCCAGCGTTCCTGTAGAGATGTTATTTTTCCTTTGTTAAGGCTCCGGAGACGATCATTGAACCAGGGTGTCGAGTTGGGACTGCCTATTGCTGCGCCAGGGATGTGCATGTCGGCCAATTTGTGGAGTGCGTTTTTAACACATAAGTGTTTGATGCCGGGGTCCACCGAGAAATCGGTGGCGTACTTCCTGTAACGGAAGTGGGTGTTTGAAAAAAACGAGCTACCATCCAGAGTGAAAAAGTTCCACCCAGCTGGACTGCAACGCACCCGCAAACGGGATTTGACGAAAGGAGCTGGACGCTCGACCGATACACCACCGCAACATCGCTCATAGACGGAACTGATGGGCTTTATATGTTCACTATGGAAATTTAGAAGAAGCATTTATTTTCATACGGTTCACGTAAAGCTGTCTAGTACAGGGAACTATGGTGTTCACTGTACTAAACAAGAAAAGTTACTTTTAAATTAACATCGCCTCCCTTACACTCATGGAGGAAAGAAAAACTAAGAGGGGGCGTCACGTGACATTTTTGAAGCCTAATCATAAAAAATTTAAAGGAAAGAATCATGGGAAATAGGCCCTGATCACGTGATAGGCAAGTGGTCGATTTAGTCGACTGGGGAGTTTCGCTTTTGATGCGTCTGCTGCTGAGGCGGCGTAGGTTTCTGCACGGAGCTAGGGCGACTACATGACCGAAGTCACGCAGGCTCCCAACACGGAGCATATGCGGCGTGACAAACGCGCACGCCGACGCAACGCGCTTGCCAAAGTTGTCGAAGGTTCGAACGTGTGACACTGCCGAGTCTCTGTAATTTCAGCCAGGAAAAGCATCTAACTACTACAGTACTACTGAACATTACGTTCACGCGGCTCGCCGCTGCGGACACCGGGTGGCAGCGAACGAAGTTGTCTGCATGGTAAGCGGCGTTGTGCCCAACAACCAGTACCGCATCGAGGACGACTCGTCGCGTTTTGGTGTGTTCTCCAGCATTGAAATGGGGAAGCCTTTCTTCCTGCAAATGTCTGAAGGAAACTGAGCCACATCTGCGACGGCGATTCTTCGCGTTTGGGGTTACTTGAAAAGCAGTGGCGCCAGCACGCGTGCTATATTAACATGTTAAGAAATGTACCGGCAAAGGTGCTGCTACATCTGCTGATGCTACATCCGAAAACATTGCTGATGAGCCTTCCCAAGTCCAGGATGAGCCGGTATGTTTGCCTGTATTAATGATCACAAGGCTTGCTTATTAAGCGTTTCGCTGCTGTTATGGAGCTCACATTTAAAGTAGTTATTTTACATATGTGTGCGAGCCATTTGTACAGGTATTTCGTACTGCAAAATTGATAGATTTGAAATACCTAATAGTAAAAAAATGTTGAGTGTATCAACAGCTGCAATTTTTCTACACCGAAGAGAGATGTTTAATAGCACAATTAATAACTGCATATATCAGCTTTCATACACAGCAATACAAGTTTGCTCAATGTCTGGTGAAACACCAATGTGCGAAGAATGTCCTTTTCTCAGTTTTTCTTTTTCATCTAATTGACATAATCAAATATAACCCACAGGCTTTTCACAACATTTTATGCCCAGTATTTGTTTGACCTGTCATGATGAGCCATGATACATGCAAAACAAAACCTGTCTTTTGTGTACGTGCATATGCTTATCTCTTGTTGAAAAAAAGCGAACAGCCACTGTGAAGCTCCCCACATTAAACCATGCTGAACTGACCTTTCCTGTGCTTTGTACTTCTCCTGCTTGGTCCCAAATGAGCTTGCAGTGTTTTGTAAATAAAGTAACAAATAAATGCTTAAATCAGCTTGCACTAGCGGCATCCTATACATGGAAGTTTTTATGTTGTAATTTTTAAGTTCACAATGGTGTAAACAGAAATCTTTTTGAGCAAACAGCTTAAAAAACATCTTCCTAACTTGTTCTGGGTACGTGATTTGTGCCATGGTGTTTGCCCTGGCACCAATTTTTGTACATCTAATCTGTTGCAGCCACAGCTAGCAGAGGACACACCTGAAAAAGCCTTTCTGAGGCGTGAAGCAAGGTGCTATTCAAATTTGTAAGCGGCGACCAAGAAGATCAAGAGACTGCAGCAAGCCCCTCGCCGGCTCCTTCAAAAGGTTGCCCACCTCCAAGACGTCAATAATGATTTAGTTGGTAACAGCTTCAGTAGCTTCACTAGTTACTGAAGCGAAATGGTTTCAGTAGTTTCTCAATAATGTATTGGACAGCTTGTTCACTTCACATCCAAAGAGTAGACTGGCCTTTTTAGGGGCGAAGCTCCTTATAGCATCACCTGGGCGGTTCTCGGTTGTCGATGCATTCTGCGTAGCCAGTAGCGTCTCCCTTAGCATACAATAGATGGCGCTGTCCCATAGAGATGCATGCAAACTGCAGTTGGGTGACGATATACTAGATGGCGCTGTAGGCATTCTGTGTGGTCATCGCCATTTCTCGTCTAGTTTCCTAGATGGCGCTGTCCCATAGAGATCTGTGCACTATGGCGGTTGGGTGAATGGACACTAGATGGCGCTGGAGGTGCCGCCGCTCTCCGATTGGCTGCTGCGCGGGCTGCGCGGGGCTGCGCCGGGAGCGCTCTTCTCATTCTCCTGGATTGTCGCCGTTCGTGTCGGATCGCGCTTGGTGGACCATGGACGATGAGAAAAAAATTCCGAACGTTGTGTCCGAAGCGCGGAATCGAACCAGGGACCCCTCGCTTCCGAACGCGCGGCGCTAGCGACTATTTTTTTTTCTTTAATACCTGTCTTTGGTACAATGCTTGTATCAACAAAGGCATACAAAAAAGCAAATTTTCAGGGTGTCACACATAGAATTCCATCATCGAGTGCTGGCTTGGCCACATTAAAATTCCGGCAAAGCAGTGAGCGGTTCTACTCTTGAAAGCCACTCAGGGGTTTCGGCATACGCCTTCTGAGTTTCAACGAACCAATACACACTTTCGCGGAAATAAGCACGTGCAGGCCGCGCGTCCCTATCGCAGTGGTAACCTGCCATTCTTGCTCGCCATATACAGTGGAGGCCCATGAGCATGATCAAGTCATAGGGTACCCCGTCCTCGTTATCAATGCTTAAGAACCTTATTCCATACGGGTCTAGGGGGAAATCTTTCTTCATAGTCCTTTGTAAAACGTCCCAAAAGTAAACTCCCTCCCAGCAGTGCAAAAAAACATGATCTATTGTTTCTGGCTGCTTGCAAATTAAACAGTGTGAACCCCTCGGCGAAAATAAACCCTTCCCTTCCAAAAAACTTTTAACGGGCAATGTTCCCGAGTGGAGTTTAAAGAAGAAGGTTTTAGTTCCCGGCTGAACGTGCATTTTCTTAACTCTCTTTAGGACATCTGTGCCAGGACCTCCACTTTACAAGGACCTAAACAGAGGCACAGGAAAAACATCACACAGCGCGAAATACAGTTCTTTTCACAGTGCTCAAGTAGTCTCTTGAAAATCGGGCCATCAGAAATCTAACACTGAGTACAATTTCTTTATAGTAACCGCTCAACCATCCAGCACACTCTGCAGTTGACACAACGTAGTCGGGTAGCCGTCTGCCAAGCCTCAATTGACACACTGTACGCAAGAACGGGTCTGTGACATCTCGCAGAAAAAAGAACCTGTTAACCATTTGCCGCAAAAAGAGGTGACTGAGACCAAGGCCCCCTTCTTTAACACGTCGGAACAAGTTCGTACGGCTACAGCGTTCCCATTCAGAAGCCCAGACAAAGACGGCAAAAATTCTGTGAAACTTCTGCACATTTTTCCTCGAACAGTGCAACACTTGCATAACATACCAAAGCTTACTTATCAAAAAAAGGTTGCAAACAGTGGCTCTGGCAAAAATGGATAAGTGTGCCCCTTTCCACTTCCCCGCTTTCTCCCGTGTGTCTTCAATCTGCTTTTTCCAGTACGTCTCACTGTCGCGATAGGCATCGAGCGGGACACCTAAATACTTGCCAGGTGTCGTCGCCCAAGGCACGTTTGCAAAATGGTCTGGCTTCATTGGCCACAGGCCATGCCATAGCCCAAGGCACTTGGACCAGTTAACACCACTCCCCGTGACTTTGCTAAATCTCCGCACAGTTTCGACGGCCTCCGTTACACTGTGTTGATTCCTTGTGAAAATAGCCACATCATCTGCGTATGCTAATAGCTTCACTTCGACTTCTTGTAACCTAAAGCCATTTATGTTGTTGTTTTGCATTATTTTCATGCACAGGGTTTCGATATAAATACAAAATAAGAGAGGGCTAAGGGGGCATCCCTGACGCACCGAACGTTGCACGTTTATGGGGGCCCCCAAACTCTTATTAACAATCAATCTCGTCGTGCAGTTTCGGTACGCCAAGGCCACTCCCTCGCTAATAACAGAACCAACGTTAGCATGGTTTAAAACAGCAAACAAAATTTCATGATCAAGACAATCAAAAGCTTTCTCGAGATCAATCTGCAAGACGGCAACCAGACTGTTTGAATGATCACAACATTCAAGTATGCTGCGCGCTGTGTGTATATTCATCAAAATAGTTCGGCCTTTAATCCCACATGTTTGATGAGACCCAACGATTTCTTGAATCACGGTCTGTAACCTTCGCGCTAGTACTTTCATGAAGACTTTGTACTCCACGTTAGTTAGAGCTATTGGACGATAGGCTGTGACCGATCGTAACTTGGCTGCATCATCTGTTTTAGGTATAAGTACCGTGTGGGACGAGCTGTATGAGGGAGGCAATGTATTCAGTTTGTAAGCTTCGTTAAAGATAACCGTCAAGACTGGACTTATTTCTCTCTTAAACTCTTTGTAAAAGGCGGCTGTGAAGCCATCGGGACCTGGCGATTTGCCTGCATTTAACTTATCTATCGCCTTCTCAACTTCGGTTTGTGTTATTTCCTGTTCCAGTATTTCTTTTCTTTCGTCTTCCAGCCGAGGAATTACGCTCAAGAACTCATGCCTGAACGTGTTGACATCAACCTCGTGCGACGCGAAAAGCGCCTGGTAATGCTCTGTGAAAGCAGTTTTGATGTCCTCAATGCTTGTTGATAATGTACCTCTCCATTCGACGGCGTTAATATGATTCCTCTCGGCTCTGGCTTTTTCCAAGCATAACGCTCGTTTCGACGGCATTTCACCTGCAGCGGTGTCTTCCGCTCTCGCCCTTACTAGTGCACCCCGATAACGCAGTTCGTCCAGTTGCTCTATTTTTTGCTTAACTTTTCTGATGTCGTCCATCCATTTTCCCGGGGCACGGCTCTCTTGCTTCAGCAGCTTATGAAGTAGTGCTTTTAAGTCAGATTCCTTTTGCTTTTCCTCAAAACGAATGCAGGTTGCCCTCTCTATTGCTTTTTATTTTTAGAGTTTCCTTGCATAGTTCCCATTGCTGCCATATGTGAAGGGTTTCAGTGGGGTTTACTTTGCTAATTTCCTCCCTAACTGCGCGATTATAAATTTCGTCCTGCAGCAGCCTGTCATTAAATTTCCACATTTCCCATGTAAAGGGACGGCCTCGCTTTTTAGTGCCTATGCAGCACTCGACTAAGCAATGGTCTGAAAAAGATACTGGCTCTACCTCGTAACTCGTAACATGCGGTACAATACCTACGGACACATATATGCGATCAAGACGCGCATGGCTTGAGCCCTCAAATCTTGTGTACTTCATAGTACGCGTTCCCTCCAAACATTCCGCCACGTCAGCCAGATCCCAGTCGTCTACGATCCGTGACAAAACTTCGGTGCTGTTGCTAACCACTACGCCACGAAGCGCACATGGACACATGCACCACGATGACAGTAAATACCTAACATTAACGAAAGACTGCGCGTTTCTAACGCGTTTGTGCTAGCGCGTTACGGCCCGTGTAAGAAGCTGGTGTAAGACGCTGTGGCCTCTCCGTCTTATACTCTCTCAGCAGTCATGGGATGGCGTCGGCAAACGCGGTGCGCGTTCCGGCCTGTGTAAGGGGCTGCGTAAGACGTCCTTACATGATGATCCACTGGGCGAATTACACGAAGATTCACGGTTTACCGATGATTCTCTCCGGAGCTTCGCCCACTCATCATCATTCACCCCGTGGATATGCTGTGATTTTTGTAATGTTGCCACAACAGTGTTTGGCAGCTAAGTTAGTCATAGTGCCTGCAGCCTCTTGCCGAGAAACAGGGTCCTGTTTGCTTGATTCTCTTCCTGGTTTTAGCATTCACTGCAAGGACCCACTGGATTTACTGATAACATACACTGCATGGATCACTAATGGAGTGCGAAAAGGAATCTCATTAAAATGAGATTGTTATGAACATGACTGTACAGTTCTAAGAGCACTGGGCCATGATGGCAGTCGGTAGGTGCAGCTTCCTCATGGTGAACCAAGCTGCTGCCTCATGTGTAGAAATGCAAACTTACCATTTATTTTGGTCATTTGCCCTGTGGGCGCACTGAAAAAGCCTTGTTAGGGTGCATGAAGGGTTTTCGAATCTGTCATTGCCACGTAGCATTGTAGGTAAAAGGTGCTTCACTACTCATGCAAACAAGCAAAATCCTAAAGACTTGAGTTCTAAGTGTAATAGTTGTGCTTCCTCAACATCTACCTAAATAAACTGAGGCACACAATGACTTCTGCATTTTTCCTTTTCGGGAATGTGACTACTTCTAGAAAACAAACCTGTGACATTGCACTCATAAAACAATACTACCAGTGAGCAGTCGTGGCAAGCTCATGAGCACAGTGTGCAAACATCAGGGGAGAAATGGGATGCCTTACCGTAGCATGTTACTTGTTTTGCTTTAAGTTCTAGCTTTCTTCACTTGCACATAAATTCTGCTAAAGCATTTGTTTTGCATGGAATCAAAGCAAACTGTATGAACCATGACTATGCATCGCTAGAGCATACTGTATAATGATGTGGACAATCGGTGAATGCTCTCAATGCGTTATTCATGCCACAAGTGCAACCTAGAGGACAGCAATGCATTTTCAATGTTTACAAGGGCACATCCTTCAGCTGATCATTGTTAAATTTGTCTCTTCGTCACCTGGAACATGATGATTTTACTACCAAAATATTCATTGGGTTTAGTGCACTCTCTTTAGTGTACGCCTTCTATGATTTTGTGTTGGTGTATATATTAAATGAATGTAACTTGATTACTGTTTTCATGCTCTGGCAAATACACATTCATTTGGGGATTAGAGCTTACTAAAGCTGTCCGCCTTTTAATGTTGCAATGCTTTGACTGTGCTTGAACAGTGCTGACATTTTTCTAGGTGTGCAATAAAACAAACTATCTGTCTGCTTTTTACTTGCGGCAAAAGCCAGTGTAGTTTAATGGCTGCAGATTTTGTTTGCTCTTTCACTGCACCTTTTCTTTTCAACTTTAATTTTGTGACCAACAACTGCCCTTTTGAGATGGCTGCATATTTTTGCCTATTTTTGCAACCAGTACCACCACAAAAGCCTCCAAGTGTTTGTGATTACAGCACACATATTATGGCCTGTAGGGGTGAGATTGGATACAGTGTCTCTGTCAGCAAAAATGCGGCTACAACTCAAGAATACCTGATGTTATTTACATCAATGTATTATGGGTACTTGTTGTGTAACATTATTGTATAACATTATTATAGATATGTCCTCTAGCATTCAAATATGGTCACTAATACTGATGCCATGGACCAGCAGCATGCTTAGCTTTTTTATGTGATGCTTGCAATTTTCTGTACTGCTTTACCGTCTAGAATAAACCCAGTTATCTTGTTTCTTCCTGTATTTGTGTGAAACGTGCTGGCACCTGTGTGAAACGTGCAATAAGTATTCAATAAATAACAAAAGAATCACTGTTGTAAAGAATATTGGTCTTGTTCATACACTGCACCTTTTTTTTTCAACTTTAATTTTGTGACCAACAACTGCCCTTTTGAGAGGGTCGCATATTTTAGCCTATATTTGCAACCAGTACCATCACAAAAGCCTCCAAGTGTTTTTGATTACAGCACGCATAGTATGGCCTGTAGGGGTAAGATTGAATACAGTGTCTCTGTAAGCAAAAATGCAGCTACAACGCAAGAATACCTGACCCTACCCTCTTATTTACATGAAGGTATTAGGCGCTCTTGTTGTGTAACATTATTGTATAACATTCTTATAGATATGTCCTCTAGAATTCAAATATGGTCACTAATACTGATGCCATGGACCAGCAGCATGATTAGCTTTTTCTATGTGACGTCGCCACGGTGGTCTAGTGGTTATGGCACTCGGCTGCATATCCGACGGTCGCGGGATCAAATCCCGGCCGCGGCGGCTGCATTTCAGTGGAGGCGAAATGTTGAGGCCCGTGTGCTGTGCGATGCCAGTGCACGTTAAAGAACCACATGTGGTTGAAATTTCCGCGGACCTCCACTACGGCGTCTCTCATAATCAGAACTGGTTTTGGGACGTTAAACCCCACAAATCAATCAATTTTCTATGTGATGTGTGCAATTTTCTTTACTGCTTTAGCTTCTACAATATACCCAGTTATCTTGTTTCTTCCTGCATTTGTGTGAAATGTGCTGGCACCTGTGTGAAACGTGCAATGAGCATTCAATAAATAACGAAACAATTAGTGTTGTAAAGTATGTGCATCCAAGTACGGTGGCAATTGCACAATCAGTCCACAAGCCCACATGAATTCCATGCTTTCCCTTTGGTGCTGTGTATCCAGTTTTCAAGCCAACAGCTCGCATATATCATGGAAATGGCTGTTCCAATGTTGTGTCGCATCAGCGGTGAAAGTCCCTACCGCAATGTTGGAGGAGCTGTTGGAGGGCTAATATCGCATGCGAAGTGCTGAATAATGCAGGGGGGTGCAAGAGGGGCACTTACGTCCACCAAGTCACACCAGCCACCCTTCCTCAATCACCGATGTCGCCAATCTTCACTCCTGCTTACTTACTATTTTGTGTTTCGGACACTGTGGAGTCCCGCTGCTATTACATTCACCCCCACCCCTCCAACCAGAACTGTTGGAGGGTTGTGGGTGAATATAATAACAGGCTTCGCCGCCTCCAAAACAAAGTCTTGCTGACGCCCATGTACTAGTTTACATAACGCAAGAATTCCGTCCACTGGCTGTATTGTGCGTTAAGGTGTTTATTGATGAAACTAGATGCAGCCCTGCGGCAACGGTTGCTTGATTGGTTGGTCCTTGGGTACCTTGGCACAACCCACTCGGGGGGATCGGCCATGAACTGGAAAGGAGATTTGTATGGAAGAGAACCACTAATAAAAAATACAAAAATTGTAATACAAAATTGATAATCAAATTTAGGTTAAACGAATAGTTTTCCGCGATGACTGAATGTATATAATTATATAAAAAAGAAGTGAATGCAATGGAGATTGGTTGTCACGTACTCTGATCATTATTAAAATATGTAAATTAAAAACTGAGCTGATCAACATTGAATTCTTTTTGTCTCACGAAGAAAATCGCATACGGCCTTGCAAACGTTCCCGTGACTAAATCCGAGAGTAGTCGCACCAAGAGAAAGGACTACGGGAAGAGACAAATTTAAACCAATGTTTCTCAAGGGAATTTCCAGAAACCTTTTACGTAGGATACTGAATCTTCGACACGATATGAAGAAGTGCTCCAGAGACACGTCCTCATCACAATGCAGACAGAACGGTCATTGAGCCAGACCAGACCTGTACATGTAAGAGATCAGTGGGGGGACTCGGCATCGTAATTTAGTGATTGAGATTTCTGCTCTTCTGGTTTCGCACCATCTGTGCTTCCACGGATAAGCCAAGTGTCGGAAATCAGTTGCGGCTAGTGCAGATTTGTTAAAATTATTGCAGGTAGCATATTTTGTGAAACGCGCAGTTGTAACAAACGCCGACGTCGGCAATACAGAAATTACCGGGCCATTTAGACCTGACACTGCGGCAACGGTCTTGTCCAAACGGGCACGGACCTCGAGCACGAGCGACATCTTTTTCAACAGAGCGCTGAAGAACGAACCCTACTGTAAGGCGCTGGAGAGGGCGGCCCACTACAAGGTTCCAATGCTTCTTTACATGTGTAACGAGACTGGACTCCGAGGAGCGGTTCGAAAGCGTAACGACGTGGCACCACACACTGCTAAAAAAACAGCCCGTAAATCCGAATAAACGCCGACGACCTCGGCGTGTCGAGCCGGCTAATGATGCTTATTTGTCTCAACGAAGGACGCACATCGGAGACTGACAAAATGGAAACGCGACATAGGACGTTCCTCAAAACATCTGTAAGTGCAAAACAGCGAGGCGCAAATTTGCTAGAAAACACACACCGCTGTTAAAGAGCACAACAGCTGATTTCACAAACCTTAATGTGGCAAAAATGGATCCCGGTCCGACGCTCTGCACAGCTTTCCACGCGAGAGCGCTGGCAAGTCCATCGACAACAGTAGCATGCGTAAATGGCACCTTATCAATTATATGGACATGGGTCAGGCACGCCTTTCGTCGGCCTCTCGCCGTCCTTCCCGAAACAAGGGCCTTGCCCAAGGGCGCTGCCGCCGAGGTAGCCAAGTTCTTCATTGAGAAGATCGTCCTGCGTCACGGAGCCTCGGAGGTCCTAATTACCGACAGAGGTACGGCCTTTACGGCTGACTTAACTCGGGCGACCTTGACGTACAGTCACAGGAACCACAGCCTACCACCCGCAGATGAATGGCCTCAACGAATGTCTAAATAAGACCATCGTCGACATGCTGGCCATTTACGTCGACGTCGAACAAAAGACGTGGGACGCCATACTTCCGTATGTGACCTTCGCGTACAACACGGCCGTGCAAGAAACGACGCAGCTTGCTCCATACAAGCTTGTGACATAGCCCAACTACGACACTTGACGCCATGCTACCGGTCGCCACCGACGAAGACCTCGACGCTGCCAGCTACCTGGAGCGCGCCGAAGAAGCACGACAGGTAGCCCGCCTGCGTATCAAGAGCCAGCAGACGGTCGACAGGCGCCCCTACAACCTTCGACGACGCCACACCGAATACCAACCCGGCGACATTGTCTGGGCTGGACGCCGATACGACGACGGGGACTCTGTGAGAAGCTCTTGCGGCGCTACTTTAGACCCTAGAAGGTAGTCCGACGTCGTGGTGAACTGGACTATAAGGTCGTGCCCGATGGCTTAACACCATCACAGCGGCGGTGCGCCCGACCTGAAGTTGTACACGTGGTGCGATTTAAACCTTATTATGTGCGCTGATTAATTGTGACGCATTGTTAACGTAATTTATTGCATGTTCTCTCGCTTTAATGTTCTGTCTTCAGTATCAGGACGATGCTTTTCACTGGGAGGTAGTGACACGTGCGGTTGTTTTGGTGTAAGTGGAAAGTCGTTATCACTTCCCAGTGACACGCGCGCTGGTTTTGATTGTTTGCGAGGAGCGCCGTTATCACTTTCTGTTACGCGGAACGCAGGCCGCGTTTATCTTTTATGCCACTTCTGGAACCGTGTTCTTGAAACGTTACATGCTTGACGCGCATATTTCAGTGACTTCTGGAATTCCAGAGATAATGCGAGAACGCATTATGACGAGTGTATAAAAGCCGACGCATTACGCCGCTTGTCAGTCTTTCCGTCGACCGACGACTGCTCACGCCGCTATTGCTGTGCATTGTCAGTGGTTTTCTTTTGCTGGGCACAAGTTCGCCCAATAAACAGTTCGCCTGACATCGCTCGAGTCCTGCGTGCTTCGCCTGAGTGCTGTGTGCGTCACTACCAGGTGGCAATAGCATTTGTAATAAACAGTACATAAGTTTTTCTGTCACTCGGCATGCCTTTGTCCTACATTGCTGTAACCCTTATGAATACCTCCACAAACTACGGTTATGATACGCGAATCAGCGCACTGTAGCGTATATTTCCATATTACGTCCACAAAAGCAAGGTCTCTGCTGTGCAATGACATGGCTGAAAACGTTACCTCTGACGCTCTCCTATACGATTCAGTCGCCATGGTGCTGTCGGCGTTGCTGGTTAGCCCGCTTTAACCGTACATTCACTCATGATTCTTGCATAAACTCATTATTCCTTCACGTCAAACTAGGCTTAATGCAAACCATTTCGTCGTAGGCAATATCCTCCTTGACTGCTTCGCATGACACACAATGCGAGGGATCTGCAGGATTTTTTTTTTCCGAAGCTGCATTTATGGAACATCCAACGCGGTCGCCGGGATGCTGCACAGTGTAAGTCCCAAATGGGCATATACAATGTATGCGTATAGAATATGCAAAATATTATGTCGCGAATAAAGACGCACTCAAATGTCAAAAAAGGCGAGAATATTTTGCGACTCGGACTTCACAGGTGAACGGCTGAAGTTTTGGCCTGTTACATCATAGACTAACAATGCATGGCTTTTTGCAAGTAGTTTTGACAGGCCATGTTGGCAAGTTCTGGCAAGATCGCAGATTGTTGTTTGCGATCGCCTTCGGTTTTCTCTCGCTGTTGGCCGGAAATAATACTCCTGAACTGTTATGCCCGCCCGTTGTTTGCGCTGGGTATAAGACCAACAGAACCGCTTCCTTATACTCCCGTTCTCGATACGGATTTTCGTCACGACGTAATGAAGCCATATGAGCACGAATGTAATTGTAAAGGCCAGCTCTCTTTCGCTCAAACGAATGTACAGTGCAACAAAGAATTAGCATGACGGTGGATATATGCTGTGATATACTTCTGCCGTTACCTATTGAAAAAAGAAGCGCTTCGTGGTGCTGCCACTGGAACGCTGGCTATAGCAAAAATACGTCCCTATGATGCAGTGTTGCAACCTGCATTACAAATTTTAAAGGCTCAGTTTACGTTCCGATATTTTCGCCTTTCACTGGCAGAAATAACGGAGACACTTAAGCCAGTGTTCTCATTTTTGCTCATTCGTTCTATCCGTACCTTGATTTTGATTTTACAGGTTGCCTGCAAATACCTGCTGCACTGAAGATCCCTAAGAAGTGTGCCAATATCATGAGGCGCCTTGAAGCGAAAGTATCGAAACACAGGAAAACCATGAAATGTCTAACGAAGCAACAGAGGCCGATTGATTGATTGATTTGTAGGGTATTACGTTCCAACACCGCCTATGATTATGAGAGACACCGTAGTGGAGGGCTCCGGAAATTTCGACCACCTGGGGTTCTTTAACGTGCACTGACATCGCACAGCACACGGGCCTCAACATTTCGCCTCCATCGAAAGGCAGCCGCCGCGGCCGGGATTCGGTCCCGCGACCCTCGGATCTGCAGCCGAGTACCATATCCACTAGAAGAGGCCGATGTCTCGAAGGGCATCGTGTGCCCTGAAAACGTTGTCACCTTTTCTAACGAAGGACGATGCGTTTAATTTATTAATGACGGATGCATACTCAAATGCAAAAGTAAAAAGCAGACGTTTTCCCCCATGGCTTAGAGGGCCTGTAAACACCCCAGAGGTTAGGATTTAGTTGTGGTGTTGCTTTTGTGCCGGTGTCCGCAGCGAGCACGTAGCCGCAAGGACTTTTCGAAACGGTGCCGAAATAGCGTAGTTACACGCGTATATGATTGCTAAAGCGCGGTGCTTGCTTGTTTCGCCCTTTCCTGCGCCATGCACCGGTCGCTTGCAGTTGCCGGTGCCCCCCTCTCTCTCTCTTGCCGATGCTACATCCTCGCCGAGTGCTCCTCCGAATGTCACGTCATATACACCGTCGATGACGGGCAGTTCAGAAGACTGTCCACTTCCGGTTGACGCGCCGCCGCCGGCCCCCGCGCTCGCGTAAGTGTTTTGTTGGCTCTGTGCCAACGCTGTGTGCTCGCGCTCCCGTCGTGTTCTACTCGCTGGTACAGTTACATTTTCTAGTCTACACAAACGACACCCCCGCAAGCGACACACGACGAGAATGAGCAGACAGGCAGGAAGTGCGTGTAATGGGTAGCAGAGTGACCAGAAATTGGAGCTCTCCTTCGACCAATCAGCGGAGCTCTGCTTCTGTAACGTCACCAAAAACCACGTTGTCGTAGCAGCTAACTCTGGTCCGCGGGAAATGCCCGGAGAGGCGCACGGGATTGTTTTTCGAGTTTGTGGCGCGGCCCCGGCGCGTAGCGCTGCCGCATTGCGCATCGCTCATAGTGACGGCATAGATGAAGAAGACGTGCATCAGAACTGTTGCTGTTGCTATCTGACTCCGATATATTGTTTAAATCTATTTCTACCGGTGCCTCCGCGCTGGGCACGGCATCGCAAGCAATGACAGACGACCCGCCCCCCCCCCCCCCCCCCTGCCACCAAGACCAGGGGGTGGCCAGCGAGCTTCCAGTGGCAGTGCTGCATCTGAGCATCTCAACGCGGCTCTACCAAAGTCAACAAGCTGCTCTGACATGGAGGACATGGAATCTGACGGGGGATACGTTGAGGCCACGAACCGCCGTTTGAAGAGGAAGCTTCGCGGGACTTCAAGCTTGAGTGAACTCAACCACAGTACGCCGCTGTCGGGGCAGGCGTACACAATCGCCTACGTCCCCATCGCTGCAGGCAACCTGAATTCTCTGAATAGACAAATTCTTACTGCCTATCTTGGCAGAACAGCTCCAGGAAAAATCAGGAACGTCTGTATATATCCCAGGAGGAATATAATCGCCGTGGATGTGTCCACACGTCCGACCCTCAACACACTAAAAACTGTGACAGCTCGGAAGCATACCTGTGCGCTCCTTTATTGCACATGGAGGCTGCACCATTGCCGGAGTGATCTCTGATGTGGGCACAGATATTGATGACAACGAGTTACCGTCGTTGATATCCTCGGTTATGCACATAACGGACATACACCGTTTCGGGCGGTCCATGTGCGTGAAGCTGGTTTTCGAAGGAGATAACTTACCATCGGATGTAAAAGTGGGGTATGTGAGGCATCCCGTCCGTCCATACGTTTTTAAGCCATTACAGTGTCGTAAATGTCAGAAACTTGGGCATGTGAGAGCTGTGTGCGTCAACAAACTCGCATGTCCTCGCTGCTGTGGAGACAATGATGAGACATTATGTGAGGTGCCTAATCTGAAGGGCCCAAATTGCGATGGACCACATGAGTCACGGTCTAAAAAGTGTGCGAAAATGACGGCTGAAATTTCCGTTATCAAGAAAATGGTGCGAGATCACTCTAACGCACAAAGAAGCAGCTACTAAGGTACGCCGTTGTCAGAGACGCTCTCGCAATCGCAGGAGTAGATCAACATCGGCAAGGGCACAACAGCCTCTACACCCCGAGAAGACAGTGCGTGGACGTATTGCCCAAGAGACGATCACAGCGCCTCCAGACGCATCTTGTTTGAGGAACACCAAGGACAGTACTATATGGCCCTGCCTGCCACCTCATAGCGCGGAAGTGCAGTCATCACAGAGCCAACATGAACCGCAGAGTTCCTCATCAGATAGGCAAATCAAAACAATGCTTGCACAGTTGATTCGTGCATTGAGAATGCTCCTTGTTGGAGTTAAGACGCCTGTTGCAAAGGCTACGGTGTAAATTTTCGACGGATTAGAACCCGTAATTGCTGCTATATAACACGGCAGAAGCCATGGCGTCCCAGTATTCACCATTATAACTGAGAGAGAGGATTAGCCGCTCTGTTATATTTCAATGGAACGCACGAGGTCTGCGAGGTGACTGCAAAGAATGCTGAAATATCGCTTCCTGTGGCTGTGATATTCTCGCAGGGCTGACCCGAACATGCCAGAGGATAAGATGCGCTACCTCATGCGCGGGGTGAATGAAGAATTATTCGCCGGACTTTTGCGCAATGCACCAAACACCGTGGCTGATTTTATAAAGGAAGCCACAGCTATCGAACGAGCGCTGCACCAGCGTTGCCGATAGTATGATCGCTTGTCCACCCGCACCCCGACCGGTGCCGCCGCCATGACTCTGGACAATCAATGTTCCCTGCGTGATCTCATTACGGAGATCGTCCGAGAAGAGCTGCACAAACTCTGCACTCAGTTGACGGGCGCACCCGTGGCATCGGTCGCCCAAGCAGTACGGGACGAGATCAGGCAAGCGTTCTCCGCAGTGGAATATGGTCACGAGCACCATCCCATGAATTACGCCGCCGCTGTGCCGAGTCCACCAACAGTTACGCCGTACTGCCAAGCCACCGATGGCGCCTCCGCCGCAAACACATGAAGACACTCTGAGACGTCCCCCCACCATGCCGATGTCGCCATACAAACCGTGATTTGCTACGCCTTGGTCGCCACCACAGGAGGAACCTTCGGGACGCCCACAGTTTCGAAAAACTGACGCATGGTGCACTACCAATTGCCGGCCACTCTGTTTCAACTGTGACAGTGCAGGCCATGTTGCTCGCTATTGTTGGTACCGCGACGCATCACACCGACCACTCACGTTCCACGCACACCGCCGCGCCCAGGATGACTACATGACACGCCGAGACGATGCCGCTTTTTCAGGAGCCCCAGTAGCCCGCTCTCCCAACGTCGATTCTATGCCGAATAACCAGACCGACTTCGGCCCCCGGTCACGCTAACCGTCTCCCGTTCCTTCGTCTTCGCCCAGTCGGCGTACTTACGCGGACATCCAGGGACGAAGGTCTCCTAGGCCACGCCGGAGAAACTAATGGCTGCGAACTCTGGGGGGAAGGTTGCAGGCCAGCCGCAAGACGACAAAAAGCCCCCCATTCTGCCGCTTCAAGACGTCGCGATGCCGACAAATCATACCTCAGACGAAATTGTGAGCACTGACCTTACTGTTTTTGTTGATGGCCAGCAAGTAACAGCCTTGGCAGACACAGGTGCCGATTTTTCTATAATGAGCCAAAACCTGGCCAGTCGTCTCAAGAAAGTGAAAACGCCGGTGGACGGGATCCCTTATAAGGACTACAGGCGGCCAGTTATTGATGCCTGTCGGAAGATGTACAGCGAGAATCGGCATAGAAGATTCTTCTTTCGTGTCCACATTTGTAGTCCTTTCGACATGTTGTAAAGACTTAATTTTAGGGATGGACTTTCTAAGAGAATATGGTGCGGTCATCAGCATTCCAGACTGCGTGGTGTGATTTCAACAAAGCCCGGATTTCAGCGATAGCTTATCACCGCAACGCAACTCGTTGCGCTTAACGTGGTCGTGCCGCCGATGTCATGTTTGTTTCCGTGTTGTGTGACGTACCATTTGATGGTGAAGGCGTGGCAGAACAAATGTGCTCGCTGCTGTTTACTCACGGCATTTCAGTTGCACGAGGCATCGTCAGTGTCACTTCTGGGCAGTGAAATTTATTATTAACTAATTTTAGTGGTGAGCACCAGCGTCTTCCAAAAGGCACGGCAGTCGCTTACTTTGATGATATCGCAGATGTCGGAGAAGCCTCTTTATCGTACTTGACGAAGCGCCCAAACAAGGTTCAGTACCCGTTCTTAACGTCAGCAACACACTGCCAGAGGAAGAGGCTTCTCGAAATGCTAGCGGAGTTCCAGGACTGCTTCGCATCGGCATCCTAAGTCGGCCGGACGCCCCTGACCCAACACAGAACAATTACCGAGGATACAGCGAAACCAATTCATCAGAACCCTTATCGTGTGGCTCCGAAAGAACGTGAGGCGATACGACGGCAAGTAGCTAAAATGCTTGAGGATGACGTGATTCAGCCTTCAAAGAGCCCCTGGTCATCGCCTGTAGTTCTGGTCAAAAAGAAGGACGGCAGCCTGCGCTTTTGTGTTGACTATCGAAAGCTTAATCAGGTGACGAAGAAAGATGTGTACTCGCTCCCTCGTATCGATGACTCGCTCGATAGACTTCGAAACGCCTGTTACTTCAATGGATTTGAAGAGCGGATACTGGCAAATTGAGGTGGACCTGAGAGACCGCGAAAACACCGCTTTCGTGACACCGGATGGCCCATACGAATTTAAGGTCCTCCCCTTCGGCTTATGCTCAGCGCCCGGGACGTTTCAAAGACTGATCGATACTGTTCTTTCGGGGTTGAAGTGGAAAAAATGCCTGGTGTATCTGGACGACGTTATAATGTTCTCGGCGACCTTTCACGAGCACCTTGAACGGCTCAAAATGGTTTTACAAGCCATACGGTTCGCAGATCTCACGCTCAAGCCTGAAAAATGTGACTTTTGCTTTCAAGAACTACAGTTTCTCGGTCACGTTGTCAGTCAAGCAGGCGTTCGCCTGGACCCCGACAAAGTCGCCGCTGTTGCCAACTTTCCAGTACCGACTGACAAGAAGGCTGTCCGATGCTTTCTTAGCTTCTGTGATTATTATCGACGGTTTATCGCAGACTTCGCACGTATTGTGTCTCCACTAACTCGGCTCACGAGAGACGACGTCGCGTTTGTGTGGAACAACGAACAGGAAACTGCTTTCTATGATCTCCGCCAACGTCTACAAACGCCACCAGTGCTTGCCCATTTCGACGAGACAGCCCCTACGATGCTTCACACCGATGCCAGCAATGTCGGCCTGGGAGCTGTGCTTGTGCAGTGGCAAGATCACACGGAGTCATCGCCTATGCAAGCCGCACGCTGACGCGAGCAGAGGCTAACTACTCAACGACCGAGAAAGGATGTTTCGCCGTAGTATGGGCGATTATGAAATTCCATCGGTATTTGTATGGCCGTCCCTTCAAGGTCATTAGCGACCACCATTCGCTGTGCTGGTTGCCACGCCTTAAAGATCCTAACGGGTGTCTAGCGCGTCGGAGTCTGAGGCTCCAAGAGTATGATCTCACAGTCATCCACAAGTCGGGGGAGCGCCACTGCTTGTCCCAATCGCCGATTGAATCGGCTGCTCTGCCAGACGATGACGAGACAGCATTTCTTGGTGTTCTGGACACGTCCGCCATTGCGCAGCAGCAACGTGAGGACCTAGAGTTGCTTACTTGAAAGGAAAATCTCCGAAGGCGCCCAGGATTCTCGCGAGGCCGTTGTCGTCCTTTTGTTTAAGAAGCGAAGTTCTCTACAAAACGAACTTTTCATTGATCGGTGCCACCTACTTTCTCGTCGTTCCTACCGCCCTTCGTCCTGAAGTACTGCGAGCATGTCACAACGAAGCGACTTCAGGTCACCTAGGCTATACGCGAACCTTGGCGAGAGTGCAGCAACGGTACTACTGGCCCAGACTCAAACCTGCCGTGAAACACCACGTACGCGCATGCCTCGATTGTCAGCGGCGCAAGTCTCCTCCGACTAAGCCAGCCGGCCTGCTAAAACCCATGCAGGTCCCGCGAACACCATTTGACCAGATTGGAATGGATATTTTGGGTCCGCTTCCAGCATCTACCGCAGGGAATCGCTGGGTTATCGTCGCGACCGATTACCTGATGTGTTATGCGGAAACGAAGGCATTTCCGAGAGGTACAGCAGCGGAGGTGGCACAGTTTTTCATCGAGAACATTTTACTAAGACATGGCGCACCTGCGATAGTGATAACGGATCCAGGAAGTGCATTCACGGCGGCTCTGTTAGACCACGTTCTGGCGCTCAGTGGGACGGCTCATCGCAAAACAACCGCATACCACTCACAAACTAATCGGCTTACAGAGCGCCTAAACAAAACGCTTGAGGACATGCTTTCCATGTACGTAGACGTCGACCATAAGAATTGGGACGAAATCTTGCCCTACTTGACGTTTTTGTACAACACAGCCAAGCAGGAAACGACACGCATGACTCCGTTCAGCCTCGTTCACGGGCGGGACGTACGGGCGATGCTGGACGCGATGCCACCACGAGAATGTGACGACTCTGCAATGGACGCCGATGTATTTACGCAACGCGCAGAAGAAGCCAGGCAGCTCGCACGCCTGCGGATTTACTAGCAGCAAGACTATGATACAGGCCGCTATAATGCTCACCACAGAGTCGTAACATTGGAAACCGGCGACATAGTGTGGGTCTGGACACCCATACGGAAACGTGGATTATCTGAGAAGCTATTGCGCAGATACTTTGGACCTTATCGTGTATTGCGCCGCATTAGCGACGTCACCTACGAAGTCGTCCCCGACAGTCTTCATTCTACAAGACGCCAGCAGCACCGTTCTGAGCTTGTGCATGTAGTGCGTATGAAGCCGTACGTCGGCGAGTGAAAGTGCGCCAGAATCCGGCTCCCACGTAGCTATATCTTTAGATTAGCGTCGGGGCGATGCTCTTTTAGGGAGAGTCCAATGACGCGTGCATTCGGTGAAGAAGACAAAGACGATGAGGGTTTTAGCGCATTTTTACCAGTGGGGCAATCACATTTGTCATTTGCACATTTGTCTGATCTCAGCGATTTGTCCGGGTGTTCTTTGTATGCTTTCGCGAGAGTATATATTCCATGCAATTTGCAAATAAAACTCCGTTGAAAGTTAGCGCTCTGTCCTCTTGTGGTCTGTTTGGCCGTTTCTCGTGTTCCATAATGCGCTATACCAGTCGATGCACAGCGGGGTTTTATGAAGAAGACGTTTTTGGAATAGCGCTCGAACAAGCTGTCCTGCATTCAAGAACTGTCACTGTTTCTTGTGTTGTAACGCGACTCTGGTAGTGAATACAGCATGGCATCGCCATTCAGATTATCTCGATATGAGCAATTATTGTCTCAGACGAGTAGAAACCCCAGCAGAGTTTTACTATGTGTGCGGTGTGATCTCGCACATTCGCGAAACCATATTCCTTTGCATAGCAGTAACGAGTACGTGTCCGTAACATTGAAACTAAAGCAGGGCACGATATCAATCATCGGTGGCTAGATTTCTCCGAGGGGCAGATTCGACGCTGGGCACCTGAAACATATTCGTGACTCCAGCCAAAGACCTCATGTCATCGTAGGGGACGTCGTTGCGCATCACCATCTTTGGGGCAGCAGTATCACAAATACTCGAGGAAGAAAACTTCTAGACCTTACAAGCAACAACAGCCTCCATGTTCTCAACGACGGCTCACCGACGTATTTGCGTGGTACAACGTACAGCAGCTGTCTCGACTTGGCAATCGCTTCCCAGTGCCTTTCATTATCTGCTAACTGGTGCGCTGGCATTGAAACATATGGCAGTGACCACCTTCCAACTTATGTGCAACTAAAATGGTTTACCGGACTCTGCATGTCGTGAAAACGATACACGGACTGGCAGGCTTTTCAAAATGAGCTGGAGAAGTCGTGCGCGTCCATTATATCTCCGCAGGAGAATGAGAAAATTGTCGCGTAAGCGCATGCAACAACAAGCGTCATCGACGCTAAAAATTCTAGAAAACCTGTCGATGCTCTGTATGAAGATCTGCGGCAGTGAGACGTCGAGCCGAGCGGAAGCATAGGCGAACTAAGTCAATCTCAGACTTGAGGACATGCCGCCGTGTGCAACAGATGATTCAAAGATACTTGGAAAAGCGTGGCAGACAACGCTGGAAGTTGTTTTGCACCAGCCTGGACCCCAGAAAACCACTGTCAAAGATATGGCGCGTTCTATGAGCCCTACCATCTCCTCCTCAGCAGCAACATCCCATCCAAGCCTTGGCCATCATCAAATCTTGCAGCGAAAAGCTGATCGCGGAGGAGTTCTGCTTGCATCTGTCTGGTTCTGCAGCCACGGTCGCTCCACTACTCCGATGGGCGCCTCCAACAAAAGATGCTCGTCTTGACTGCCGTTCACGTTGGAAGAGCTCCGTGCAGCGATTTCGGCTTCAAGACACTCCAGTGCACCCAGACCTGATGGATTCACCTATTTTGTCTTGCGCCATCTAGGCTTTCAAGCGAATGAACAGCTTCTATCTCTCTACAACCTTTCATGGGTATCTGGAACTGTGCCTGCACACTGGAAGCGAAGCAAAATCGTGTCACTGTTGAAACCAGGCAAGTGTCCCCGCGATATGCTTTCCTACTGACCTGTGACGCTTGCCAGCTGTGTAGGAAAAATCATGGAACGCATGGTTCTGATGCGCTTAGAATGTTTTTTCGAGAACCACGATGTATATCCAAAGGCGATGACAGGGTTTCGAAAAGGAAGATCCTCAATTGATAGCGTAATTGACCTAGTGACCACCGTTGAACATCAGTAACAGTGCCACCGATTGACAGCCGCTGTCTTTTTTGACTTCAAAGGTGCATTCGACAACGTTCTGCACGACGCGATTTTGAATGCTCTTGAAGACTATGGCATTAGCGGCCGCCTACATCAGTGGCTGGTGAGCTACATTCAAGAAAGAAAAATATTCATGGCAACAGCAGACGGTGACACAAACAATTATCCCGTCTATCGCGGTGTGCCTCAAGGAGGAGTCTTGAGTCCAACGTTATTTTATATCGTACTCGTTGGCCTCGTTAAGCTGTTGGGCGACAAATTCTCAATCTCTGTGTACGCGGATGACATCTGTATTTGGACAACGAGCTTAACACGCTTACAAATACAACAGAAATTGCAACGTGCAGTATCGGTAACATCAATGTACCTCAACAGTCGAGGACTGCAACTCTCACCGACAAAAAGTGCAACCATTGCATTTACACGGAAGTCAATGGCCTGTTACCCTATTTATATTGATGGGTTACCGTATTTATATTGATCGCTTCAGTAACACACTACAAGTTCCTTGGAGTTATCATCGACCGTGATTTGTCTTGGTCGAAACACACCACTGCAGCGAGAAACTAGACAGCTTTGTCCTAGTAATTCGACATATGTCTGGAAAATTGTGAGGGCCATCTAAATCGTCATTTTTTCAGCTGTGCAAGGCAATCTTCGTTGGATACCTGTGCTACAGTGCCCCTGTACTTTCTCGTATGAGTGCATATGCTATCCGTACACTCGAAGCTGCTCAGTCTCGTGCCTTAAGAATTTGCCTTGGTGTACCTCGATGAACTTCCACGTGGGGCACTATTGCAGAAGCACGTGCCTGTCCAGCTCGCATCTACCTTAACCAAGAACCACTGCGAGTGCACGTGAGGTTACTAAGCAGACACAGAGACCATCCACTCGCCGGAATTCCTAGCAGGCGGCCTAACGCTGCATACTCGAAGGCGATGCTGCTGCGGCAAGATGTGCTGCCATCAAATTATACACCGCTAGTCACGCCCGACATACCACTATGGACGATGCCAAAGCCGATCGTACGATTATCAATCCCTGGAATTACTAAGAAATCAAACCTGCCAGCTGATGGACTGAAGTATTTCGCATTGTATTATATTTCGTATATGTACGGGCACGCGGTGCATATCTTTAATGATGGCTCTGTGACACAGACATCTTCGGCAGCAGCTTTCACGATACCTACCATTGGCATGACGCAACGCTTCAAGATAGCGCATCATACATTGCCTACTGCTGCTGAACTGACCGGTGTCCGAGAAGCTGTCCGCTATATTCTACAACAAAGTCCAGAGGAGTGGACATTATTTTCAGAGTCTCAATCGGCACTTCAACTTATAATGAACTACATGAAGCAAGGAGACGCTTATGGTCCTCTTGTTAGTGAGATCAAGAGCCTCCTTACCGAGGCTTCTCAATACGGACACAACATTGCATTGCAGTGGATTCCCAGCCACTGTGGGATCACTGGGAATGACCAAGCTGACGCAGAAGCGAAATTGGCAGATATCACCGGCCAACCGACTGCTATCAATTGTTCACGACACGATGTCAATGCCTTGCTCTCCAGCTCCATGAAAGCCTCTATGACGCAACTACGGGATGACCGTGACCTTCCACAATAGTGCCTTCATAGACTTGACGCCGGCGTGTGCTTTCGTCTTCCAGTCCGGCTACGCCGAGATCAAGAGACGCTGTTGCACAGGCTACGGTTGGGTGTTGCCTATACTCGCAGATATCTCTTTAAGATCGGACAGGAAGAGAGTCCCGATTGCCGCGTGGGTCGCACATCAGAGACTATACATCATATCCTCTGCGTGTGCCCTCAATATTCGGCTGAAAGGAGAACACTTCGGTGCGTGGTAGACGGTTTGGACTCCCGGCCCTTTTCGGAGGAGAAACTTTTAGGTGCATGGAAGCACACGGACCGCGCCCAGTGCAACTTCAAGGCCCTTTTTAATTTTTTGTGGGACACAGGTTTAGATGACCGTCTCTAATACTGTGCTGTAAAGACTACTGCTCATGGTGCACAGACTACTGCTCATGGTGGACTTGTATAGTGACTCATCGTCACGTACTTTGTCATCGTCACCTCTCATACCCCCCTCTATCTCTATTTATCCCTTACCCTGGTGAGGTGTAGCAAGCCAGAGACTCACTCTTCAGGTCGACATCTCCTCCTTTCCTCTCATTAAATGCTTTCTTCTTCTTCTTCTCAAGTTGATGCGCGTGTTAACTTGAAATGTTAAACAAATGTCGGGGGTGGTTTAGGGGCTCTTTAAGAACATTGATCGTCGCGTCCCAAAAAGAGAAAGCGGTGTTAACCTTCCTCTGCAGTCTGGGATGGCGAAGACTAGCGGAGCGGTGTCCGCAAATGTTTTCTCACGATCTCGACAAATAAGTGTTAAAATTGTTGGCGACTTCCGTTGATGGGCTATTTTTCTCTTTTTCGTGTCCTACTGCGTGTTTTACAATTTTATAATTTGTTTCTCATCTCCGCTTTGAGCGTCATCCAAACTTGCACAATATGATTCTTTTGATTGGCGAATCATCGGCGCAGATTTATTCCTAAAGAACGCAAACTGGCGTCTTTAGTACTTACTACTATTGTTCTCTTTCGTTTTGTAAAGTAATAGTCCTCTTGCTTTAGAATGGCAATTATGGAATCATTAACCCATGGACTGATGGCTACGTCGTATGTATGGCACGCCCGCACCCGTCGTGACAATGTTATCGACTGTGTAATGGAATGTATAACATTCGCACATTCGACATAAACATCGCTACTGTACAGGCTTTCGAAATCTGCTGTTTCTAAAATTATGCGAAATTCTGAATAATTAACGCGCTTTGAACCTTTTGGTGCACTTTGAACACAACCAAGAAGACACGTTCGAGGTAAAAGTAAGCGGTAGGACAGTGGTCAGTAACAAAGAAGTTGGAAACCCCTGCTGTCCCCTCTAAATTACTATTACAAAGCACATGGCCAAAGATGGCAGCAGTATTCTCACATACACGAGTAGGGGAATCAATTACGTTTTTTTAAGTTTCATGACGGCAGCAAAAATATCTAATCGTAACAGTCGTCTCTCGCTAGATAAATGCTAATTTCACCACACATCACAATTTCTTTGCAGCGATATACATGTGGATGTACAGTAGATTCAAAAATAATTATAAATTCATTATTATTTACACCAGGCGGATGGTAAACCACTCTGAGTAATTCGCCGCACCCAAGGTTCACAAAAAGCGTTTCAACTCATGCTTTCCTACAAGAGCTATCAGTAAAACGCTGAAATTTTATCCCCTGGCTGATAAACAACGCCACTCCACCATCATGTGCCAACTTTCTCTGGATTGAGAAACCGTAGCCAGCAATCTGCACGTTTCGTTAGTGATGTTTCAGTAACGGCGATATTGTCGTAAAGCAACGTGTGCTCTGAAGGTTAAGCAAGTAGTTGATCTAAGTTTTGCCTGATGTTCGCAATGGTTGCACAGGCATAAGTTATCTTGTTTCTGCCACTCAATTTCTATTTCTTGGCGAGTCTTCATTTTACCCTTTACTGTACCTCAGCGAGATACTCCGGGCGTGTCACATGAAGTGAAATGAGAAATCTACGTTTTTCGCATCAGGGTCATGCCGTGAGACACTCATGCTAATTTTCAAGCCTTCTCTGTTCTTTTTTTGCGCTGATAGCCATGCCGAGTAACACCTTTTATGCTGGGCAAAGATTCTCATTGATAAAGACAACCACGTTATTCTTGAACGTTAATGAAGTGTGTAGCATGCTCTCTTTGCTGCTCTGAGAATTTTGTTTCTGATTTTATGGGAAGAGAATCTCTCCACTATAGTCTTCTAGCCCTTATATTTAAAAGGAACGCGATGGATGTTTTGACGAACTGCTTCCTGAATTTTTGTTGCTAAAGCTGCAATAGCCATTATTATTGCATTCACATAGTTTTCACCCGAAATCACAGCGACGCCCTTTATTTCAAGGTTATTTTTTTCGGCTGTGCTGTTCTAACTCTGCATATTTCTTTCTCACTTCTTGTAGTTCAAAGCTGAGACGCGAGTTTTTTTTTTCTCTTAATTTCTACATTTTGTGGTTGTGCACTTGCTAGTTCCCCTTTAACTGCCTCCATCCCTGCCTTGAATTCTTGGAATTGGATGTTTATAAAATCCATTCTTTTTCTTACTGATTTCATTTAAGTTTTAATGGCTCGAATAAGATCCCTCTTCAACTGAACATGCTTCTTGTCGAGCCTATAGAGCTCAATTCTGACAAAGCTTTCCTCAATTCTCTCACAGTTGAGGGCTATCTGTCGCCCGTATTACAAGCCATAATCAGGGCAATCCAGTGGCCAACTACTTAATGCCATGAGAAGTTGGCAAATGTACCTGCCCAATAAGACAATAAGAAGCAGTCGGTTACTTGCTGCTCGAGTTCGCGGCTGTCTGGAATACTCTGTTATGTTACACGAGAGAGGCGTGTGTCTACTCCGAGAATTGATTTTGGTTCGGTTAAAGGAAATACGCTAAATTCTGCAGCCCCTGCCGGGAACACGGCTAAACGTCCGTGGGGGTTGGGGACTGAAAGAGATAGAAAGGAGAGAAAAGCCTTAGTGGAGAGCACCGGAAATTTTGACCACCTGGGTTCTCAACATGCACTGACAACGGACAGTACACAGGCCTCTGGCATCTTCGCCTCCACCGAAAATGTGATCGCCGCGGCGGAACCCGCGTTTGTTTGGAAGTCTAGCACCATAACAGACACGCGACCACGACGGACCGTCTACCGGCGACCACGACGGACCACGACGGACACGCGGCCACTTATTCAGTACAAAAGGATAAGGATATTACATGACAACCTGATTCGTTAGATCCAGTCATGTGATCAAACCTACGCGCCATCTTGTCATGAGAACGCAAAGCAACACACAACATTCAAGCGCTCTCAAGAGAGGTCGTGACGACACCACACTTACGAAGACGCAAACAGCCACGGAAAACAACACTAAAGAGACACAAAACGCGCTGGTCTGCCTTTTTTAACACAAAAGTGTGTATGCCGGGGTCCACCATGACCTCATACGCCACTTCCGTAACGGTAATGACGCAGTAAAACTTGTATGAAAGAACAACAAATAAAAACAGCACAGAAAAACTTCCTATGATCCGCTGGGAAACGAACTCACAGCCCGCCGTTCTACGCGACGAAAGCTGGCCAGTGGCGTATTTCCCACTACGCTGCAGGCGCTCATGGTCGGAGCTGTAGAAACGCGCTTTATATTGTTATATCGATTCATGCTTTCTTCCTTGATGCTTTCTTCCGGCTCAGCGCGCGCGCATCGAGGCGCACGTCTCCTAGAATAGTTTCGCCATCCAAGAGAGGCGAAGTAAAGCACTATAGCTTCACTTCGCCTCTCGTCTATTCGTACCTCAAGGATTCCGAGGGACTTCGCATGAGGGGTAGGCAAAAAAAAAACGTAATAACTAAAGTAATAAAAGCAGAACAGCATAAACAACAACAATAGAAAAGAAAAACAGCAGTACTTCACACTTAGAGGGATGAGAAATGGCTCTTTAGGGAAGCTTTAAATTGGGCAAAATTAGTTGACGTGGCGATGTGGGGGGGAATATCGTTCCAGTCTTGCGCTCTCGGAAGGAAAAATGCTTTTTGGAAGGTGTTTGTTTTGCAGCGTACGAGATATATCGCGCTGGGATGACAATGGCGCGATGTCGGATGTACAGGTCTAATGAATGCATTGACTAGTGCTAAGGGAAGAGAAACCTATGATACAGGCACAGGTGTGAAATTTTGCGGCGAGAGGCAAGATGAGGAAGGTTCAGCTAAGGTTTTACTGCTGTCACGCTTTTGTTAGTCGAGTAATTCGAGATAATGAATCTGGAAGCACGGTTCTGTACCTATTCGAGCATGTTAGAAAGGTTATCTTCATGAGACTCGAAAATGGCATTAGCGTACTCGAGTTTAGGCCTTACGAGTGTTTTATAAGCAATTAGTTTAGCAGAAGCCGGTGCCGAGGCAAGGTTGCGACGATGCTAACCAAGAACTCGATTAGAAGAATTAGTAATGTTAATGATGCGTAGCGACTACGTTAAATCAGACGAAATTTGAACACATAAGCATTTAGTGGTGTTAGCAGCGGCTACCGGGTAATTGTGTAGGCTGCAAGTGTTCGCGATGTAGTCCTTACGTCGATCAAAATTCATTACAAAAATTTTGTCAATGTTTAGGCACATTAACCAGTCTTCCCACCATTGCCGTATAGTGCTAAGATCTGACTGTAAAAATGAGGAATGTAAAATATTAGATACAGAGTGACATAACATGCCAGCATCAGCGAATAGTATCATATTAGAGTTGATGTGACGTGGTAGGTCACTAATGTAAATTTAGAAAAAGAGGGGGCAGTACGGTACCTTGTGGAACGCTGGAGTGAACAGGAGATCGGGGAAATTTGCAGGAGTTAGCAACAACAAACTACCGGCGATGGGTTAAGAATTCGCGAATCAAGTTGAGCACGGAGGGGTTAGACCCCTCTATGCTCAAGTGGATTCAGGCGTGAAAGTTTAAGCAGTAAGGGACGATGGGAAACCTTATCAAGTGCTTTTTCGAAAGCAAGAAATGTGGCATCCACGGGGATATTATTATTAAGGTGCCAGAGTGAATTTCATGGAGGAAGAAGGATCGTTTGGTTTCACAGGAATGACCAGGACAAACACCATGCTGATTAGGATGAAAAAAAAAATGTTAACTGACAAAAAAATGCGCTACTGCAGAGTACACGATATGCTCGATTATTTTGCATCAAACACTGGGGATGGATATGGGACGGTAATTGTTAGGAGACGACCGATTACCTTTCTTGAAGACAGGAACGGCCTTGCCGATCCACCAGTCCTCTGGTACTGAACCTGTATCTAGTGATTGCCGAAATATGAGTTATAAGACTGGTTACATGTTTGGTGCTTTTGAGCACCTTGGTATTGACACCATCTGTTCCAGCCAATGACGAATTTCTTTAATTTGTCGAGGTTATGAGCAATGCCACTTGGGCTAGAGGTAATACGATGCTTGATTGAACGCGCGAAGTACGGAAATGAAGGAAGGTACTTTGTGGTTTCAGGGGTGAAAACTGTGCAAAAGGTGTTGTTTAGTAATTTAGCGACATATTCTTTGGCAGTGGGACACCCATTGGGATCGATTAGCGAACTGCCGTCCGTCTCTTTAGGTATAATAGTCCTCCAGAACCGTCTGGAGTTGTTCCGAAGTAAAGTAGGTAGCGTGTTACCGTGAAAATGACTTTCAGCTTGCGTGATTGAAGTTAGATAATCCTCCTAGATGGCGGCACCATTCCAGACGCGTTCCAAAGTGCGCCTCGATGCACGCGCGCGGAACCGGGCGACCGTATCTAGGGAGCTAAAAGAAATATAAACAGCTTAGAGCATGAGCGCTGACAGCGTAGTGGTAGAGCGCAGGCCACCTTACGTTGTGGAGCTAGTGTATTGCTCAACCGGAAAAACGCTAATATAATCCTAATACACAAGATGGTCACATAAAAATATAAAATAATTACATGCTAATTATCCTACTTTCAGTAATATAAGGCTATTGACGAAAGTAATTTCTGCTACGATTAGAAAACACTCGACCTGAACCGACCAACAGAACAAGCAGATTTTAAGAAAGGTTACTTAACAATTGACCACAGCCATGCTATTAACCTTATAATTGAGGAGTTCGTTGAATTCCACAAACCAATTCATATGACCTTTAGGACAAGAGAAAGCATTTGATTCCATATAAATACAAGCAGTTCGAGAAGTTTACGTCGACAAAGTGTCACTGACGTATAAGTGCGAACCATAAGCAACACCTACAAAGATTGCCCAGCCACACTACTCCTTGATCAAAAGAGCAGAAAAGTTCCCATCAAGGGAGGGGTCTGACAAGAAGATACGAGGTGCCCTATGTTGTTCACTGCATGCCTAGAAAAAGTGTTCGAGCTTCTAGACTTGGAAGAAAAGGGAATTCGATTAGACGGACAATATCTCAGCAATTTAAGGTTTGAAGACGACAACGTCCTCTTTAGCAGCGACGGTGTCAGAACTACAAAATATGATTGAGGACCTAAACCGGGAAAGTCTTGAAACAAGAGTAAAAATGAATATGCAAAGGACTGAAATTATGTTCAAGACTCTAGCGAAAGAACAAGAATTTAAAATTAACAATGGACCCTAAGAATGCGTGTACGAATACATATATCTGGGCCCGTTATTAACAGGGACGCTACCCACGCAAAGGAAATCCTACGTAGATTAAGAATCGGATGGGGCGCATTTCGGAGACATTCCGGAATCGCGGTTGGAAACTTAGCCCTGTCGCTGAAGCGAAAAGCTTCAGATGAAATTAAAGAGCATCCAGCTTGCAGCGGAAAGAAAAGTTATAAGTGTAACGCTAAGACATTAAAAAAAAAACAAGCGGATTGCACCGCAAGAGTAGATTATGCCTTACGTCCACTATAAGGAAAATAGTGGACCTGGGCAATTCATGTCATGAGTAAAACAGAGAAAACATGGATAGTGAGAGAGACGGAATGGAGACCAAGAGAAGGCAAATGCAACAGAGGCAGGAAAATGATTAGATGGAGCGATGAAATTAAGTTTGCGCGCATAGAGTGGAACCAACTCGCTCAGGATAGGGTGGATTGGAAATTGTTGGGAGAAGCCTTCGTCTTGTAGTGGACTTAACAATAGGATGATGATGATGATGATGATGATGATGATGGCATCGACGAATAAGTGAAAAACGTAAAGCAAAAAGGTTAAGAAAGCGGACTCGGGTGTCTCCTTCAGTTGCCAACAAAAAGAAGCTTTCATTAATGATTGCACAGGTAAAGGACTGCATTAAAAAAGCATGAACTATCATATCAGTTTTACAGCGAAGAACTTCCTGCTCACGCCGCCGGGAAAGTTTTATCGGCACTTACCTCCTAAAAATGACACTTCATATAAGGCATGTGTAAATGGTGAAATGATAACGTCACAATCACAACATGTGACAGCCTTTACCCTATTTTTTTCTTCTGTATTCAAAAATGAAGACGGCAGAATGCCTCACTTCAACGTAATACCCCGAATAGAGCCAATAAATAATGTTGTCGTATCCGAACAGGGCGTTTTGTCGCTTTTGCTCAATGTTGACTCCAAGACATCTGCAGCTACTGGCGACATACCCAATGCCTTTTTCGCCAGGTATGTTGAATGGTGCAGTTAAATACTTGTGCATCACTTTCAGCCTATCATTACCTAAAGCAGAGTTGCTTTCGGAATGGGGATAGAGCAAAACTGTACCGATTACTAAGGCAGAAGATTATTCATTAGTTTCCTCTTACAGGCCGATAATGTTACTCTATACATGTTCTAACGTCCATGAGCATATTCTTTTCAAACATATTTCGACGTTTCTGGAACATAATATAAATGACAACAGGCAACATGGATTCAGAAAAATGACTTTCAACCGTTACGCCGCTTGTAGAGCTAATTCATGATTTTTAGCAGTTCTTCGTGTCCAAAGCCGAATCGACATTATCTTTCTCGACTTTGAAAATACCTTTGATCGCGTCTCACATCCTAAACTACTGCCAAAATTAAACGATTGTTAAATAATGATTTGCTCCCACCCTGGATCGAAGCTTGTTTATATTGTCGACCTCAGTGTGTCAGATTCGACAACCTGTGCTCAGATCCCGTGCCTGTTAAATGGGGCATTGCACAGGAGTCTGTGCTATAGCCGCTGTTCTTAATCTTTATTAATGATACAGTTCGAAAGATACACGTTAAAATTAGACTACATGCTGATGACTGCATAATACATCACAACCTTGAAAGTCCAAGTGATCAGGCTTTACTGAACAATTCCTTAGCACAGATTTCAATGTGGTGCACAGACTGACAAATGAAAATAAACGTAAAAAATCAGTTGCAATGACTGTGAAACGAGAACGACAGCCATTAAATTTTCATACCGCAAAGGTGGCAACTCTCTGGCTGTTGTGGACAGATATGAATATTTCAGGGTGAACATCGGATCTGAGGTGGAATGAACACATGTCGGAAGTTCTGAGAAGGGCAATATGGAAACCTGGCTACTTAAAAAGACCATTTGTGGCAATCTACATGCGAGGTTATATTAATAGCATATAAAACTTTAGTCCGTAGTGTAATAGAATATGCCTCGATAGTTTGGGATCGATACACTCATGGCAACATAAACAAATTACAATCTGTCCAAAAGAAGGTGGCTAGGTTTGTATATCGCTCTTATAGCTGGCCCACTTCTGCGAGTGCTTTGGTAAAGAAAGCTGGTTTAGAATGGCTACAAAAGTGGAGCCAACGCGGTCAATTAAAATTCATGCATCTGTTCTTCAATAATAAATTTGGTATACACCAACAAATTTACATAGGCCCAGTGTGCAGGTGAGCGACCCGGTCATATCATAATAAAAAAATAAAGGAATATTCCTGCCGCACTGAAATTTTTGCTAATTGTTTTTTTCAAATGACAGCTCGCGAATGGAACCGCCTACCAGCCAGCCTTGTGGAATGCCCAACTACTGATTCTTTTGTACAAGCTCTTCAGTTGCAATCGCTTTGACAATCATTTACAACCGTTATAGTTTTAAACGTAGTTTCCTTACACTTATTGTGCTTCTTCGAGAGCGCATTCTAACCTCTTTTGAAACCCCGTTGTTTGACGTAAAATTGTTATTGCGTCTTTAGTTTCAGTCTGGAATGATTTCCGCATACCAGTGCTGAAAGGGTCCGTATGTGCTTTGTATCTCGCTTTTCAGGACAGTTTTCTTTTTCTTTCTTTGTCATTCTTTTTATTCATGTCACACGATTGCTGTATCTTGGTGTGCAATCTTCGTTTGTGCTTCTTGCTACTCACTTTAGATTCGAGCCTCATCTAGAGGCTTGGAGTACTGTATAAATAAGTAAATAAATAAATAAATAAATAAATAAATAAATAAATAAATAAATAAATAAATAAATAAATAAATCATCTTCATGTGCTTGCACAGCGTGACTAAATAACCAGAATGGATTTTGCTAAAGCTTTCGATACGGTCTCTCACAATAAATTACTCTTCAAACTTGATTTAATTCTTAAAAATACTCAGCTTCTAAACTGGATTTCTGGCTATCTTTTGAATCGAAAACAATACGTCTCTTTCAATGATCATTGTTCTCGTACAGTACCGGTTGACTCGGGAGTGCCCCAAGGTTCCCTGCTTGGGCCTCTTCTCTTTTTGTTGTTTATAAATGACATATCATATGATATACATGTAAATGTCAAGTTATATGCGAATGACTGCATTCTATACTCGGAAGTTGAAAACCATACCGACCAAATTCATTTAAACGACGCATTTCAAAAGGTCATTCGTTGGTGTGATAAATGGCAGATGTCAGTTAATTTTAAAAAGACCGTTCTCATGAAAATTTCCCACAAACGTACCTCTCTTCATTTTGCATATAGAGCCAATATTTTTTTGCAGGAGGTACAACACAACAAGTACCTTGGTCTTTGGATTTCGAATGACCTAAACTGGACGAGACATATTAATACTGTAATAAGCTCGTGCAATTACAAGCTATTTTATCTTAGACGAGCTCTCAAGCTTTCGACTCCCGCCGTTCGCCTTATTGCTTTTATTGCAATTGTTCAACCTTCTTTAGATTATGCTTCTATAATCTGGTACCCTCACACTAGAAAAAATATTAGAGAAATGGAAAAAATTCCAAAGAGAGCTGCTAGATTTATTTATAACAGCTTCGGCCGTACCTCAATAACACGTTTATTATCAAAAGCCAATCTTCCAACACCTACACAAACGAATAAAGTATTAAGATTGAAATTTTTCTTTCAGTTAGTTAAAGGTTATTATAAGTTAGACTTATCACAAGTACTTCATTTCTCCACGGGATATGCCACAAGACAGAGGCATACCCTTACAATAACCCCATTCTCCACCCGTAATAACACATTCAAATATTCATTTTTTCCTTGGACAATCACCGAATGGAATAACCTTAGTAATGGAGTTGTTTCCCAGTCTTCCTTGAATCTTTTTGCTGCGCAGCTCCAGCAGTGAGTGTCTGAATCGTACTACATGTGATCCTGCTTTTTATTTACTGTAGCGATTCCCCACTCGTGATCAACTTGAATGTAGCGCTGATTTCATTATATGCCCTCATGCCTGTTCATACCTTACCTGTTTTATATTTACTTGTTTGCCGATTTGTAAACTTAGCAAATGTGTATCCACCCTGCTAAAACCCTGTGTTAGGGTTGCAGAATTCATAAATAAATAATAAATAAATAAAGCTCGGATTCCGGCAGTACATTTGCAACTTTAACGCGCAAGCTCGACTTGAAAGATTTGGCTGCTCCAACTTCTGTAATTTGACGCTCGCGCCATCGTTAGGCGGAAAACACGTTTCCTCCCTGACGAGATAATACTTCAGAGCGAGAAGCTGCGGTAGCCAGCGCACAGAAGCCGCCGTCGCTCCACTGAGACTGCAGCACAACGCAGAGGACAGAGAACAGCTATGGAGTCACCATGGCGTGAGTACTATAGGTGCTCCTGCTTTATGGCATGCAGAGTTGCGAAAAACTTGCGTTGAAGCAACTTGTTATAATAAGTGATAAATGGAAGCGAAACTCCGTCTGATGGGCTTCAGCAGCTCGATATCCTGTGGTACGCGTCCAAGCACTCCTAAGAATATGTATACACGAAAAACGAGCTACGAAACGCATCCAACTGTTACCGCTTCTCTGCTAACATATGTGAGCATAGGTATATAATTCTGTATACGAGAATTTGTTGCCTCTTTAGGTAGCATTGTATAAAGTAGTTTCTTAATATTATTTTTTCAGGCATGGCAGGCTAGTAACATCGAGAGTCATGTTTCGCGGTTCTTTGTAAATCTCGTGTGAAATTTCACATACCTCCAAACATCAAACATGTCAAATAATTAAAAAAGACATTCAAACAACATCGGTTCGAGAAATAATATATTTTGATATGAACCATGTCACGTACGGAGTCTGTTGCTAAAATGTCTCAAATTACACAGTTGCTACGTCTGTGAACGTTTATGTTCTGTTCAGATTGTCAGGGTTGTTGCCAATATTTAACTTTTTATTTTTTCTCTTTCTTGATATTTTTTAACGGGTGGTAATTTGAATAATTTGACATACCTGTAAATTTCGATCTCTTTCCTGCTGCGAAAGTTCTTGGTACTGTCAAATTATGTAGCGCTTTTTCCTATTGGTCAGCGTTGAAGCTATGTTGTAATAATTTGTATTTTTCTGCTTATTTTTTATTTTGTCTCGATCAATCATGTAAAGTAGGCACCCGCATGGTCTCTCGACTTCGAAGCCCGTACCTGCATATTGTATTCTTGCAATTCTACCATTACAAAATGAAACAAACTTGACTGGACATAAGTCGAAACTACGACGAAGATTCCGAGTTCACTGCATAAGTTATTACTACAATGGCAGGCGCAGATCGTTAGCTACGACCGGTGTTTTATCTGGAGTTTAGTAGGTGAGTCCGGAAGGCGCACGATGAATTTTCCTTGCTAGTTGGTGCCTATGCAACAACGGATAGCACGAAATCTGACAGACCCCTTAGCTCCCAGAATACTTCTGAAACAAGATCTGCCCATAAGCTGGAAAACATTCTTTGTATTACGATGCTAAGGAAACCCAAGGATCTCAGTGGATTACGTGATCCTCTTCGTCTAATAACGACCAATTCAAAGATTGTGGCCTTACGTACGCACTATATAAACCGATAATGCTATTCTGAATATAGACTTCGTAGCGCGAAACGTCAGTATACGGCCCAAATCTCGGAGGTACCACCGTACATACACATGTATGACCCACCGCTTTAAACCAGTAAACTTCACGTTCAAGCCAGGAGTGACGTCCGCCTTTCACTCAGGCAATAATTCATACGCGTCATAAAGCCCTTTAAAGAAACTCCTGGCGCACAACATTATTACGGGTCGCAGTCTGCGGCGTGAACGATTGTCATATTGTATCGATGAACAAATCGCAAAATACGATTTAGAAAAGGGAATGTCGCAGGAGCCAACGTTTCGACAAGCGGACTTGTCTTCTTCAGGGCGGCAACTGCTTTCTCCAGCGTTCGTTTATGTACGCCTTTGCACACTCTCCCCCGTCTTCAGAAAGAGAGGAGAAGAGCAGCACGTGCGATCAATAAAAGAAAAAAAAAAGGGGGGGGGGGCTTGGGTGCAGGGATAGTTGGATGACAGGTGCTAACGCGACTAATATAAATGGCAAGAGCGAAAGCTTCCAAACAATCCGTTCCTTGTACATATCTTGCAAATGCATTGTGTGCGCATTGCTAGAAAGCAGGAGAAAAATTGACAGATCCCACGTGCATTTGGAATCGAGGAAATGCGAAGCACGCATCAGGGACGTAAAATGAATTTGCATTGTTGTCTCGCTATACCGAGTTTGGTACATAACAAGTTAACGAAACGGCCGCAAGAGCACCATGACTGTGGCATGTAAACCATGCTGTTCATACACGCATGTCATGATTCTAACGTTATGACCTGTCATTTACGTTCGTCATGCAGTAGTGTTGTGCCATAGAAATTTTGGTATACATCCCATTAACGAAACGGCCAGGAGAGCACCAAGACGATGGCATGTCAGTCATGCCGCTCATGACACGCATGTCATGATTGTAATGTTATGACCTGTCATTTATGTTCCCATGTAGTCATGTTGTGGCATACCAATTTTCGTATACATCCTATTAACGAAAGTGCCAGGAGAGCACCAAGACCGTGGCGCGTAAATCATGTCGCTCATGACATGCATGTCACGATTGTCATATTAGGACCTCTCACTTATGTTCGTCATGCAGTCATGTTGTGGCAGGCCAATTTTCGTATACATCCCGCTAACGAAACGCGTGGCATGTAAATCATGTCTCTCATGACATGCATGTCATTATTTTCATGTTATGACCTGTCATTTATGTTCGTAATGCGGTCATGTCGTGGCATTACAATTTTTGTATACATCCTTTAAACGAAACGGCAAGGAGAGCACTAAGACCGTGGCATGTAAATCATGCCGCTCATGACATGCATATCGCGATTTTCACGTAATAACGTGCCATTTATGTTCGTCAGGCAGTCATGTTGTGCCATACCAATTTTCGCACGCATCCCATTAGAGAAACGGCCAGGAGAGCACCAAGGCCGTGGCATGTGAATCATGCCTCTCATGACATGCATGTCATGATTTTCATGTTTTGACCTGTCATTTATGTTCGTCATGCAGTCATGCTGCGGCATAACAATTTTCGTATACATCCCTTAAACGAAACGGCCAGGGGAGCACGAAGACCGTCGCATGTAAATCATGCCGCCCATGACATGCATATAGCGATTTTCATGTAATGACCTGCCATTTACATTCGTCATACAGTCATGTTGTGGCATAACAATTTTCGCACGCATCCCATTAGAGAAACGGCCAAGAGAGCACCAAGACCGTGGCATGTAAATCATGCCGCTCATGACATGCATATCGTGATTTTCATGTTTTGACCTGTCATTTATGTTCGTCGTGCAGTCATGTTGTGGCATAACAATTTTCGTATACATCCCTGAAATGGAACGGCCAGGAGAGCACTAAGACCGTGGCATGTAAATCATGCCGCTCATGACATGGATGTCATGATTTTCATGTAATGACCTGCCATTTACATTCGTCATGGAGTCATGTCGTGGCATAACAATTTTCGTATACATCCCTGAAACGGAACGGCCAGGAGAGCACTAAGACCGTGGCATGTAAATCATGCCGCTCATGACATGCATATCATGATTTTCATGTTTTGACCTGTCATTTATGTTCGTCATGCAGTCATGTTGTGGCATAACAATTTTCGTATACATCCCTTAAACGAAACGGCCAGGAGAGCACTAGGACCGTGGCATGTAAATCATGTCGCTTATGACACGCATATCGCGATTTTCATTACTGCCATTTATGTTCGTCAGGCAGTCATGTTGTGCCATACCAATTTTCGCACACATCCCATTAGAGAAACGGCCAGGAGAGCACCAAGACCGTCGCATGTTAATCATGTCGCTCATGACATGCATGTCATAATTTTCATGTTGTGACCTGTCATTTATATTCGTCATGCAGTCATGTTGCGACATACCAATTTTCGTAAACATCCCATTAGCCAAACGGCCAGGAGAGCACAAAATCGTAGGCGGCTAGATAGATAGATAGATAGATAGATAGATAGATAGATAGATAGATAGATAGATAGATAGATAGATAGATAGATAGATAGATACGCTCAAAATCGCCGATGTTCGCCAAGAAATGCTTCGCATTCAAAGAGGAACACACGCTCGGAACAGAAGTTGCTCCTAAGGCATGTGTCCCCCCTCCACACTACACCACCTGCGCCGCACCAAGAATGCATTTTACCGATAGCTTGTGGCTAAAAATGTAACTACACTGCTTAACGCTGTTGTTCTCGTCGATCTGGATGGGGGTTCTGCACCTGAAAGTAGACTTTCCGGGAGAAACACTGTTAGCTTGTGCATACCTCAACCTTTTGTCGCCTTTGTGAACCCCCCCCCCCCCCCACCGTATCTAATGGACTCAAGGGTTCGCTTTGAAAGGTTTATGCCTGTAGGCTGGAGTGTACTCAACCTGTATATGAGATACGATTCCCTGTATTTCCTGTACCTCGGCGAGCGTAAGTTTCCCTGAAGTATGTAGAGTCTCAGTTCGTCGAAATTATGACCTGTCATATTAAAATGCTGCGCCACTGACTTCGGCAGGTTATTCGCGGTGTCCGCGCGGTGCCCGTTTAATCTAACGTTAATTTGTTGACCAGTTTCCCTGATGTATTGCTTGTGACAGCATGAACATTCCAACATGTAAATAACGTTTGAACTAGTGCAAGTGAAACTTGATTTTATATGATGGACATAGTCACTTCCCGTGCTTTATCTTTAAGGTCATTTTGAAAATGTCACAGTTTCGCCGCAAGGGCGAAGCAATGAATGCAATAGCAAGAAACTGTAATTCTATACGAAGTGAGGCTCGCAGCTTCAGGAACAATATTAATTGTAGCAAGCGTGCACTTGCTAAGTTAGCGCCTCCCGTAGGCAGAGCGTGCTGGTACGAAGGGCTTTATACGTTGTGTGTCACAAAGCTACACATACAAAGCTAGGGGAGGCCGCTAATTGAACAAACAGAAGATGAGCGCTAACTATCATGTGAAGCACGCGCGAAACGAACGCACAGATATACACGGAACGAGGGTGAATAAGATATCACAATGGATGCTCTCAGTTTGAACAGCGCTCCTCTTGCAAAGGCGGCCGAAGCAGCGAAGTAAACTAGCTTTCTTCAAGTGTCGAGCTGTGACACTTGCTAGTTCGCGCCCACCTTCTGTTTGTTCGTTTAGCGGCGTCCCTTGAGCTCGAGTGACTTTCGTACGCTCCCGTAATATCAGCGTGACATCACGGTCAAAGCTCGAAACATCCCTCTTGCTCACATCACGAGACAACCGCGCGAGCAGACAGCGGAAGGGCAAGGCCCTGCGCAAATAGAAGCGAGCGAGCTGGCCGACGACTTTTAATTGCGCCCGCTGCGCTCCTCACGCCATCTCGCTGGTAATGAATAAACGCTTATAAGCGCCTGCCGTCTCTGAGTCCTGCCAGCGGCAAAGGGTGTGTATATAAGGCTCGCCGTTAGCTCCCTGAAGGAGTGGCTCTTCGTGGCGCAGTGGGTAGCGCCACGCGCTGCGGAGCGAGAGGTTCCTGGTTCGATTCCGTGCTTCGGAAGCATTTATCTGACTTATTTTTCTTTAAGACTTATATACATATAGATTATAGAAACGGATTGCGCACTTGCGAAAATCGCACATCTATTGCTCAACGTTTCGGCCGTGGCACGGCCTTCCGTGCCACGGCCGAAACGTTGAACAATAAATGTGCGATTTTCGCAAGTGCGCAATTCGTTTCTAATCTACTTTTGAACCGGACCCACAGAACTCTTTCCCCGAATTATATATATATATATATATATATATATATATATATACTTATACTTCTACGGTTCATGACGGCGGCGACGGGGACGGCAAAAACCATACGAGATTCTCCATATAATTGCTATCGCAAGTATGTGCTTGCAAGTCTTACATCTGGGACGGGAGCAAGTTATTACGCAGGCGGTGCGTAGAGAAGGCTAGAGAAGCACCAAAGCTTGTTGGCATTTGGCTGGTCCGGGTCTGAAAGTTTCGCACCCAGCTCATCGTAAAGACGATCGCGTTGAACCACACACGGTGGCAGGCGGGGCACGCGTGGCCTTGGCTTGGCGCCGTCCCAACCGCTTTGCTACACTATGCACAAACGCATAGGATTTGCCAGACGCTGTGCACCGAATAAATCGACACACACTATCCGATGATAATGTATGTCGTACCCACTCTGGGAATTGGCCATGAATCGGTATCGATAGCTCATTAGAAATTACAGAGGGGTATCTTGCAGTACAATATACTTAAGATACGGTAAATAAACATGTAAATATGAGCACATATACATTTGTAATAACGATGAAAACGCATAAAGGGAGCACAGGATGAACTTCAGGTTGGTGCATGTGTGCTGTCAGAAGAGACAATTTTTTGACGGCATAAAGCTGATAATTTGGAATGAGAACACTGGACAGAGAGACAATGAACTTTATTTAATCCGGAGGGGCTACTAAAGGACTCCCTAACAGGAGGCCGTTGTGTAGGACAGAACTCCATCACGCCCCGCCCTCTCGTGGGCCCTCTGAATAGCCTGGGCTTGCTTTTGGAGCACCGTGCTTCTGATGACTCCCTGCAATTCAGCTTCGCTGGAGGGAACATCGTTAGGCTACGCGGTAAATCGCCAGGGCCTGTGAGCCACAGAACAAAAGGTTTCACTGCGGTCGGGACAGCCAGGGTCCACGTCCTATCATTAAAGAAAAATAAATAATAACCTTTGAGCACTTCAGGAGGCATGTGGAGTAACTGGAAGCATAAATGTAATCGTAATTGTATACGTTTGCCTCAATAAATGCACCGAAGCTAAGGCGAAGTTGTGATCTTAGGATCGATCCCACTTTAACAATCAGCATTTCGAGTAGTCTTTTTCTTATTAGTTCATACCGGTGATATGCTAGGCAATAATGTTTTATTGATTTGATTTCAGGGCAGTATTGGCACAGGGGCGATATTGCCGTACCACTTCTATGTCAGTAAAGATTAAAGTGGGGGGCACTCAGCATCTTTACACCCCTCATTACTACACAGGGTGCGTATCGTTTGGACACCTGGACACGCCTCTCTCCATGGCAATGAACGCGCTAATGCGGTAGCCCGAGAGCTCTCAAACCAGGCGCCATCAGAAGAGCTGTCCAATCCAGACGACGCACCAACAGAACCATTGAACTACGCTGACACTCTAGAAGATTACAGACAAAGCCGACGTTATTTCCCCCCACCACACCATTCCCTTACCCGGGAGGAAGCTGTCGCGTGGCGGCAACTACAGACTAATTCCTTCCCATGTCTCTTCACCCTACACCTCTTTCATCCCACACAATATCCCTCATACTGCCCCTACTGTGGAGCTGAGCCCACAGTTTATCACTGCACGTGGGAATGCCCATGTCCACCGGGCTGTTCCCCTATCCCATCACCATCACATTCCTCCTGGGAGACTGCGCTGACCAGCTCAGCGCCGCAGGAGCAGCGTCGGCTGATCCAGCGAGCACGTGGAGTGGCGCGAGCCAATGGGGCCCTGAACTAAGGGCTCCACCCTACGAGGAAGATCCCTCACTTCGTTAAATTAAATGTTTGCTCTCTCTCTCTCTCTCAGCATCTAAATCTTGTGAGTACTACTGCTACTTACCTAGAGGCCTCGCCGTGGTAACCTAGTGGCTATGGTGCTCGGTTCCCAATCCGTGGGTTGCGGAATCGAATCCCGGCCGCGGCGGCTGCGGATCAATGAGGCGTAATGTTGAGGCCCGTGTGCTGTGCGATGTCAGTGCACGTTAAAGGGGTCGTGAAACGTTTTCTGAACATTTTGTACTAAGTGCGTTGCGTATTCGGGATCCTGACCCTCCAATCGACAACATGCATTGTTCCGTTGCATTGTGTGGGTTGACTTTGTAGGGGTTCACTTCTACTAATTACTACTGCTAGCAGCGGCATCGCCGCCAGCAACCCCTTGCAGTGGGTTCGAGCACTCAACGAGCAGAGAATGAGGTCGTCGCGTCCGCGCGCTCGCCATCTCAGCCATGCATGCCGCGTCACCGCGCGCGTCGGCCCGCGGCCCGACTCGAGACAGGGCAGCGCGAGCCGTCGCACGCGGCGAAGGACGAGAACATTAGGCGCATCTCTCCGAGCATGGTAATTTAATAAACGTTAAAATTATACAAACAAAAACAAGGCCGAATCAAGATCGAATGAAATACGAAGGGTAACAATAACGATTAACACGCGAACACGATAACACAAACAAAGGACAATGACACTGAACAACACGCGAACACAGAATAACACACAAAAATAACCATGCAAGGAAGGAGAGCCTAACCCCGGCTAGCGTACCCGCGACCGCGAGCCCTCGGAAAAGGAAAATAGAAGAAGAACATACAGACAGGGGCGTCGGTCGCAGGTCGCCGCCGTGGTCGCTGGTGCTCGCAGAAGCACGCCATCCGACCGATGGCCTGGTCGGCCGGAGGGTCACAAAAGTACGTGCGCACTTCTCCAAGTCCCAGCGTGTTCTCCCGAGGCATCTCCAAAACCAGAAACGCCAGAACGCGCAAACGTTCTGGGAATTTCTCGCTGCCCAATGGCAGCCTATGTTAAAACCACATGGGCGAAGCGGGCGGCCCCGTCGCAGTGGTGGACCGCCGCTCCGTCCAGCTGAGGGAGGGGGATGCGAGGCATTTCGTGCAAAAACATGGCGTCGAGCGGGACGCGGCCCCACATCCCTCCCTCCTTAAAAGCCCCCCTAAAAAAACAATACCGACAGTGCCAATACGCGATAAAATCCGCGAGCCCCAAACCAAAACAAAAGCAAGGAAACAAACGCGACAATACAACCGAGCAAAGTCCTTCAAATGTCCGATGAAGCCAGCGCGCGCCACGGCATCTTCACCCGGACCCTGGACGCCGGCCGCGGCAGGTCTCACGTGCCGTCGACCCAGTCGACTTCCTGGCCGCATCAAGTGCCGCGACTACGGCTCCGTCCGCAGCCTCGCCGTCGACGCCGCCCCGCTCCGGGCACGCATACTTCGGCCGCCAAATCATCGCGGCAGAAAAACAACAAAAACAACAACAAAAGAGCAAGACCAGTCGCGCAGCCGAACAACCCAAAATCAAGTTAACTACGAACAATAAAGCAACGCGAGGCTAGAAATCATTATCAAAGTAGCGAAAACAAAATCGAACAAAAACGAAATGGTACGTAAACAGAAAGGAACACTTAGCATAAAACTTGAGACAGCGAAGAGAAACTAGAGAAAGCGTAGAAAGAGAAAAAGAGAAAGACGTCTCTGTCAGGTTATCTCTCCGTCTGGAATCAGTCGGGCAGTAACCAATGTAAACGTGGTCTTCACTAGTGCGATGCCGCATGACCTTACACTAGCGGATAATCCTTCCACGAACGCACCCTGCCCATCCGTGACACCAAACGAAACGGGAGATCCACAACGTGTTGCCTACGGAATGAACAGACGCGGAAGGGACGGCGACAGCTGAGCATTCACACTGCACCGTGCCAAATCGCAGAGCACAGTAACTTTAACTAAAGTCTTCCGCTCTGAGGACTGGCTAGAATTACTACAGGGGCGCGCAATCGCTCTCCTCTGCTGTCGGGGGGGGGGGGTGCCACAGCCGACGCGCGTAAACACGCAGCGCTAACCGCGAAGGTGGCATGATACTGTGGCCAAGCTCTTACAGACCGCGCAGAGTGAACCCCTTTTTTCTCCTAGGCCACGGCTACACAAGCCGCTTCGTGCCCACAACCCGCGCTCGTCGCAATACCAGACAACGATGCCGCGCGCGCGCCATGTGCAGTACCAACACATTCAGGCGCCTCGCCTCCCGGAGGCGAAAAACAAAACCGCGAAGGAAACTATTTACATTATGTACACATGGGTCACTCTGCCGTCAACTACGTCGCTCTTCGGGCCAAACGAAAAAAGCAAAAGAACAACAAACAAGAGAAAAAACCAGATTCCGGAGGTGAGGCCAGTGAGGATGGACCCCCTCTTTCATCCTTTCCCCCCGACCGGCCGGCTGATTATCGCCACAATGGCCTCCTTCTCTCCCGCCGCGGGGACGCTGGAACGCTCTCCCCTTCTGCGTGCGCGAAGCAACAGGTGCCCGAAGGGCTATTCATGGAAGAAGACTCCTTCTACTTTCTTTGTTCGCCTCAGCGGCCTTTCCGCCATCTTTGCCTCCCTCGGTGCAAGTCGGCCATGTGCACTGAACAGTGCCGTCAACTTTTCACGAAAAGAGACTTTCGGCGACCCGGGCAAGAAATAGCGCGTCAACTATTCTTTCACTGGTTCTGAATTTAGTGAGGAAAGACGCGCACGACGCGAAGTCTAAAGAAAACCGTTGGACTCACCGACTTGAACGTCGCACGGGAGACACGGTGGTCAATCTCCCGGCCATGGCATGATGGAAGCCTTGGTAAATCCAACGAGTTTCCGCCACCAAGAACGAACTGCTGAATCTCGGTGGCAACTTGCATCACGCCTTTCCTCGTCCACGCTTCGCCTCACACAACTTCGAAGCGGGTTACCAATCCGTTTGAGAAGTGACATTTGCCTCTCCTCACACCACGATACATCGACAGAGAAAAAGGAGGAACAGACAAAGAAAGAGATACGCGCGATACAAGGCAGAGACGGCCACGCTCAACCAAAGCGCATTTTACTCTGGGAACCGAACGCAACTTCCCCACTCTGCCGACACCTGCTCGTCGTTCGAGCGACCAAGGGCAAGGCCCCTGGCCCCACTTAGTTGGGCGCCAAAATGTAGGGGTTTACTTCTACTTCTATTAATTACTACTGCTAGCAGCGGCATCGCCGTTAGCAACCCCCTGCAGTGGGTTCGAGCACTCAACGAGCAGAGAATGAGGTCGTAGCGTCCGCGCGTTCGCTATCTCAGCCATGCCATCGCCGCGCTGCCGCGCGCGTCGACCCGCGGCCCGACTCGAGGCAGGGCAGCGCGAACCGTCGCACGCGGCAAAGGAGGAGAACATTAGGCGTCACTCTCCGAGCATGGTAATTTAATAAACACGTTAAATTAATACAAACAATAACAAGGCCGAATAAAGATCGAATTAAATATAAACGAAAGGACAATAACGATTAACAGAACGCGAACACACACGAACACAAAGGACAGTAACAAAGAACAACACGCGAACACACAATAACACACAAAAGTAACCATGCAAGGAAGGAGAGCCTAACCCCGGCTAGCGCACCCGCGACCGCGAGCCCTCAGAAAAGGAAAATAGAAGAAGAACATACAGACATGGGCGTCGGTCGCAGGTCGCCGCCGTGGTCACCGGGGCCTGCAGAGGCACGCCATCCGACCGATGGCCCGATCGGCCGGAGGGTCACACAAGTACGTGCGCACCTCTCCAGGACCCAGCAAGTTCTCCCGAGGCATCTCCAAAACCAGAAACGCCAGAACGCGCAAACGTTCTGGGAATTTCTCGCTGCCCAATGGCAGCCTATGTTAAAACCACATGGGCGAAGCGGGCGGCCCCGTCGCAGTGGTGGACCGCCGCTCCGTCCAGCTGAGGGAGGGGGATGCGAGGCATTTCGTGCAAAAACATGGCGTCGAGCGGGACGCGGCCCCACAACTTAGACAGATAAAAAATGCAGTTTCGGTTTTACTGCGCGCGTTTCCCTCAGCTCTGCAGTTGACGTCATGTTAGTAGCCACCAGACCTCCGAGATTGGCGCACCCTCGGAGGCCACGGGAAAACAAACCGTGGTGCAGCTTTGCTTCTGAATGGCGGCACCGCACGGTTTCTAAGTATTTTCTTTCTTCCTAGCTTTCAAGTAAATCTGATTCCTTTAGAGCAAACGCGAGTTCACTATACCTTTGAACTCAAAAATACCTTACTGCAACGTCACCGAATAGTACCATGCCGGCCGGTAGTGTCGCATAGTTGTTTCGGGAGCGCAAGAACGCTGGGGTTTCAAACGGGCGTTATTGAATGTGCACTGAATATTTCGCCGAAATATTTCAGAATCGGCTTGTCGAATGCATTTTGAAACAGTGAAAATTACAACCTGGCATCTCCATATTCTTTTCACGACCCCTTTAAAGAACTCCATGTGGTCGAACTTTCCGGATCCCTCCACTACGGCGTCTCATAATCATAGCGTGGTTTTGGGCGTTACACCCCGGAAATCAATCACTCGTCTTGAGGGGCACCGCTGGACTTTCCATCGAAATTTAAGATGTTGGTATTCTGTCGTAGGAGTTATTGTTTCAATCTTGTCTCTATGAATGCAAAGTTTCTGTATCTCGTCGCAGTTGCACGCGCCTCTACACGGAGAACGGATTTCATGATCACGGTAAGCAATCTTTGCCTTTGTAATCTCGTTCTTCCTGACCGCGCATCACGTGCGCCCGCCAGCCGCAGTTCGGTTAGTGTAGCAGCGAGAACAGGGCATGAGCGCAAGAGGAGAAAGTCGCGGACGTCCGCAAACCGTACATTGCATTGCACAGAAATTGAGTTAATGCGGTGTATTCGCAAAAAAAGAGATAAAATGAAAGATCAGAAAAAATAGACACCTTCCCGTGCCGCATAGTATAACCATAGTTGAAGGTGAGAAAAGAAAAGCAAAATAAACATATTTAAATGACAACAACCTAGAAATTAAGGTGATGTTCAATAGCCTTGGGTGAGCACAGCGATTTCAGATAGCTGGCGAGGCATTGGAAGTAGTAAGTGAATATGTCTACGTAGGCCACGTAGTGACCCCTGATCCGAATCATGAGGCTGTGGTAATTAGTAGGATTAGAATGAGGTGGAGTGCATTCGGCAAGCATTGTCAGATAATAAATGGTAGCTTACCATTGTCTCTGCAGAGGAGAGTGTTTAAAAGCTGCATCTTACTGGCATTCACCTACGGGGCAGAAACTGGGAGGCTAACCAAGAGGCTTCAGCTTAAATCGAGGACGACACAGCGAGCTATGGAACGGAAAATGGCAGGTGTAACCCTTGGGACAAGAAGAGATCGGAGTGGGTTAGGGACATATTAATAGAATTTAAGAGGAAATGGGCGTGGGCGGGCCATGTAATGCGAAGAAAAGACAACCGTTGATCATTAAGGGTAAAAGAGTGGATTCACAGGGAAGGCAAGCGCGCCCCGCCATGGTGGTCTAGTGGTTATTGCACTCGGCTGCTGATCCGAAGGTCACGGGATTGAATCCCGGCCGCGGCGGCTGCATTTCGATGGAGGCGAAATGATGAGGCCCGTGTGTTGTGCGATGTCAGTGCACGGTTTTTTATTGATATGATATTAGGAGATGTTGGCGCACAAGTAAGGCGCCGGCTACTCCTTGGCTCCTGGGTTGGTCCGTAAGACATGCATGGTTGCTAAGCAGCATGCGAAGCAATTTGGCATAATCATAAGAACGGTGAATCCGTCAGAACAGCAACGAAGAAACACTCACAAAGTATACGTATATAAGTTGAAATACATGGCAGTACTTTCGAGCAAAAGTCTCTAATAAATAAATAAGAATGTCACTGGCACAAAAACATCCATCGTCAGTCACAGGCACGTGGTCGTGTAAAGTAATCACTATAAATTGAGTAACATAACAATACAGTACCTGTTAAATAATGATAGAAATCTCAAAAGGCGAAATACCTGAAAACACCATGTACGCTAATAACGTCCAGCAATGCCGCTTCCTTCCAAAAACGTTTCGAGTGCTTTCAACGCGTTTTTTTGCAAGACCATCTTCGGCCATGGGACCAGAAGTTTCCTTAAACAGAATGGCCGGCGGTCCAGTGTAATCACAGCTGCTTTTATTCGATCTCTTGGTTCGTCGTGATTTGGGCAATCTAGGAGCAGGTGACTTACACCTTCTTCTTGAAATCCACAATCACATTCGGGAGTTCTAGCACGGCCAATTTTCTGCAGAAAATGCTTTGTGTAGGCAGTACCCAATCTCAACCGATGAATGAGGGTTTCCATACTTCTCTCTAAAGCTAATGATATTCTGAGTTCAATAAACGGATCGATATGATACAAGTCACAACATTTAGAATTTCGATCACACCACGTACTTCTGCTCATTTGGAATATGTTGTCTTTATAACGCAGCGCAATTCATTTTTCGACAGTGGGAGGTAAACAGTGGCGTCTTTGTGATGTGCTTGCCGTGCTGCGTCATCGGCTGCTTTGTTACCTGGAATGTTGCAGTGGCCTGGTATCCACTGAAATACTATGTCGTGTTTCCCTTGGTTTGCTCTTGAGAGTTCTTTAAGTGTCTCATATATTATACTGTCGCTGATCGTGTGTGCTTTTCTGCAGCGCAGGGATATCAGGGCTGCCTGTGAATCAATAAATATTACCCATCTTTGCGAATCTCTCACGGATGTTAGAAATTAGATGGCACACAGTATAGCAAATAGTTCGGCCGTTGTGGATGATGTAGCGGGACACAGCTTATAGGACTCTTGCTCTTTTAATTGCGGAACAACGAATGCCGAAGTAGAGGACGTTGCTACACAAGAGCCGTCCGTATAAACAGGCACGTATCCTGGATACAGCATATATATCTTATACAGAGCCAGTTCTTGAGCGGCCGGTATACACATGTCTCTTTTTCTTATTGTTACCGTGACAATTCCTCTACCGACAATTCAATTTTTGGTAGTGCGAGCTCCCATGGAGGATAATCAACGTCACAATGGCAAAATGTGTTGATTGGTAATATATGACTATTTCCTTGAACTGCCTTATGTATATAACTTCTGTCGCTTCTCCAAATGTCTAGTACTAGTGGGTGATGCTTATGTTGTGTTTGAAGATGAAAGAAATGCCGGCATGTTCCTATTGTTCTCATAACTGGAAATGGAGTTTGGCGGGACTCAGCTATTACAAGCCGGCTAGACGTCGCTTTGGACCTCCTAGACATATCCGCACTCCTCTTGCCATAAGTCTTTGAAGCCGCTCTTCTGACGTGCGAGAAATGTTATGTAAGATAGCAGCAGAGTACGCAAATTTTTGCCCTATTAAAGCATTGTGAACAGTGAGCATGGACAACGCCGATCCCGCATGATGTGCCAGCAACTCTGCGAAGTATATTTATTATAACTTTAACATCACTTTCCAGCTTCCTAGTGTGAGGTGCCCAGGACAATTGCCGATCTAGTATTATTCCAAGGAATATATGCAGTGTGACTATCGCCAGCGGCTGTCCCTCGAGATTGAGGATAAAATTTTTCAACTGCCTCCAAGTGAAGGGCATTACGGCTGTCTTTGCGTGTGACAAAACCATCCCTCTTTCTCGCAAGAAGTTATTGATGATGTTTATTTCTACCTGTAGAAATTTCTTACGTAACTGGACGTTAGTACCAGATGCCCAAATGCACACATCATCTGCGTAAATTGAGAATTTTAACTCAGCTGGTAGCATTTTTGTTAAATCAGCCATGACCCAATTAAAGAGAAATGGACTGAGCACACTCCCCTGTGGCACATCCTGCGTGACATCATGTTCACTACTGTTTCCTTCGTTCGTCTGCACAGATACCTTGCGACCTGACAAAAACCTTAGAGATCCATCTCAATGTTCTGCCGGAGATTCCAAGTTCTAACACACTAAGCATAACATGAACGTGACTGACGGTGTCCAATGCCCTCTTGATGTCTAAAAATATCGATATGGTCAAGTTACCACAAGCTCGTTCATGTTCCACAGATGAGACGATATCTATTACGGCTTCCATTGCACATCTGTGTTTTCTAAAACCTAATAAGTTGTTAGACAGCACATCTGTTTCATTACACCGCCACTGAAGTCGTGCGTCGATCATCTTTTCCATGATTTTTCATAAACAACTTGTCAAACTAACTGGGCGCAAGGATTCAAGGCACAGGGGCGTCTTGTCCGGTTTTAAAATAGGGATTACTCGAGCGGCTTTCCAAGAATAGCGTACAGTTCCTTCAATCCAGAGATCATTGAATATGTCTAAGAAAGCATTTGTGGCTGTTGGCCCGAGGTTTGTAACAATACTATACGTAATGCCGTCCGGTCCCGCAGCAGACTTCTGACGACATGACGCTGTCGCACATTGCAGTTCTCCTAATGTAAGTGCTCGGTCTAAGTGAGAATGTTCTGCCGAATAGCAAGCATTGATCTCCTGCTTAGCAAATGCAACTGAGTCTTCGAAATCTATACACTGTGATGAAAACCAGGTCTGCAGATATGGGCACAAAATTCGTCGGCTGTTGCTAGATCCTCTGTGTTCCGAGCAACAGCGAGAGCGCGGAATGGGAAGCTCTGGGTCACAGGGCTGCTAAATGCACGGACTACGAGCCACATTCTTGGGACAGGTGTGTGAGGAGGCTGTGTGCCGCAGAAATTGCGCCAGCGCCGTTTGCCTAAATTTTCTAAACGTCTGCGCATAATATTGTGAATTTTTTGAGCATCTTTGTACGCCTCTAAGCTTCCGCTCCTTCGGTACGCTCTTTCGGCCCGGTGTCTGATGGCTCTTAGGTGTTCGTACTCCCCGTCACGTGCAGCGTAATCTATTGGTATGGGGACATTCTTTGTACATATGTTACTATTGCCCAGCAAACATTCAGCAAATTGTGCAACAGTCACGCGTTCACTAATTTGATTTGTTAGACGGTACCTAAAAGCTTTCCAGTTCGTTAGTCTGCTAAAACGCAATGCGTCATTATTGTGTATACGAGGGTAACTTACAAGGATAGGAAAATGATCGCTTCCGCGCGTTTCCACGTCCATTGTCCAGCCCACACCCTCCACTATGTCTTCAGAACATATGGTGACATCTACGCAGCTCGAGTAAGTGTGTCCACGAAGAAATGTTGGCGATTCATCATTTTAAACTCTCAAGTTGCACGTGTCAATGGCGTTCTCAATAACGTTACCGCATGCATCACAGCGGTCACTTCCCCAGATTACGTTGTGGGCATTGAAGTCTCCACATATAAATGAATTAGAACCAGTTATTTTGAAAATATCTACCATCCCTTCCACTGATATGCGGCCTGAAGGTTGTAAATAGACATTAATTACTGTTATACGCAGTTTCCCAAAGGATACTTTACAGGCGATGAATTCCGGAAAGTCTGAATCACTTGGCTGGACTTGACAAGATGGTAAGTCCTTTCTGACACACAGGAGCACTCTACTAAGACAATCTTAACGGGAAGACTATTATATGACGTAATTGGAGAGGCGGAACTCGTCACTGATCCCTGCCTCTTGAAGGCACAGTATCGGAAAATGATGCTCTGCAAGCAGTTTCGGAAAGTCAGCACACTTGTTGCGAAGTCTTTTCGCATTCCACTGAAAAATGGAGACATTTTTGTACCGGCTATTCATGTACCGATTGTCGTGCGCTTGGCCTGGATTGATGACACAGCAGTGCTTCCAGAAGCAACAGGGTACTGCAAATAGCATTGGCTAGATTAGTTCGGTCACTGATGCAGTAGTGTGGGCGCCATTAGCTAGTGCTGCTTCTGGATGGAACACGTGGGGTCGCTGGGGCTGACGCGACGTTTCTTCTGCCTGTTGTCTCTTGGGCATTTGAAGCTTCGTCGCGTAAGTAGGGATGACTGACTGAGATCCTCTTGATTGTGCTCTTGGCTCTACTCCTGTCGATTCCCTTGGTGGGTCTCGTGATGGTTCTCTTGGTCGTTGTGATTCCTATGTTCTCTGATGTTGCTTTCCTTGCGTGGGATGAACGAAGATTTGGTGAGGCTTCATTGCGTCTAGGCTGCCTTCCATGGATAAGTTCTTGTCGACGCATTTGCGCAGCAGCATTGTTCTGGGGGCAGCCTGAGCAGGAGGCAGCGTGATTGCCAGCGCAGTTCGCACATTTGGGCTGAAGGACTGACTTACACTCTTTGTGGTGATGGTCTTCTGAGCAGATCTTACATCGACGTGTGCTTCGGCAGCTTTTCGCTGCCGAAGCGCAAATCGCTGACAAATCGCTGACAATTATAGCAGCGAAGTGCTGGTCCTAGATATTCAACAGGATGGCTGTTGAAACCCAAGTAAATTCTCCCTGGAATCGGGCGTATATCTCTAAAAGTCAAGATTACCGTATGGAGGGGACGCGACATCACTGCTCCATCTTCTTGACGGTAATACTTCACTTGTCGGCGTGCCGATATAACCCTAGATTCTTTCATATAGTCTAAAAGTTGTTCATCTCTGTACTGCAGAGGTATATGTCTTACTTTCCCAACGTTTCGAGTGTACGACTCCAGGATGAAGGGCTTCACTTCTAGGCCACCAACATTTGTAAGCATAACAAGGTGCTTTGCTGACGCTGGTGAAGCGACGCTAACACTGAAGCTGCCATCCCTGGTCGTTCGGAATGACTGCACTTTTTCTTTGGCAGCGGAAACTCTTTCAGTCGACACTCGGTTGGGGTTCACTTGCCAGAAGCTAGCACCTTCCGGTGTTGGGCGAAACACAACTGGGATGCCTTCGGCTCTTTTAGGGGCGAAGTTCGTGATGGTTTTTCTTGGTTGTTGTGATTCCGGTGTTCTCTGATGTTGCTCTCCTTTCGCCGGATGAACGAAGATTTGGTGAGGCTTCATTGCGTCTCGGCTGCCTGCCGTCCGTTGTTCCTAGTAGCGCGTTACCTTCAAGGAAATGAATCATGCTACATGTGGGAGGCGCGCCCTCGGTGCGTGCCTCCCGGTGCGCGAGCTCTCTCACTCTTGCTTCCATCTGCTGTCTTGTGAAAGATAGACAGAGAGAGAGAGAGAGAGCGAAAGGCGCGCGTTGACTATGGAAGCGCTCTTTCTTCGATGAACGCGCCACCAGCTCGCAAAGAAAGAGAACGCGCCCTCACCCACGAGAGACAAGCTTGACGCAGGCAGCGTCTTCTAGCCAGTTTCCTGATTGAAAAAAATTACAGCATATCCACGGAGTGAATGATGATGAGTGGGCGAAGCTCGGGATGTGCATCGTAGATCGTGCCGAGTTCCGGATTAATTTAGTTAACGCGCATCAGGCACGTAGGCAAGGGGGGGCCCAGGGGGGCGCGGGCCCCCCCCCGAAATTTGTCAAGTCAGGCATCAATTCAGGGGTATATAGGCACAAGTAGCGCCGTGCGCATTTAAACAAATGAGAAACAAACGATAGTCAAGGAACTCACTAAGAACAGCTACCCAAGAACCTTTATTCCGAAAGCACTTCAATTCCAAAAGCACGGCTATGCTTGCCGAGAATTCGGCGTCCTCCGGCTCCTGAATGAACACCACAACAGAAACACCACACTCTCCCATATGTCCGAGGCGTTAGCGAAACTATCACCCGTATTCTCAGAAAAGAAGGCATGCGATTGACTCACAAGCCCACGAGCACATGTTCTCTACATATTGCCGATGGCCATTCACCGAAAGAGAGAGCCCAAGCCACTGTATACAAATATGTGATGCGAGCTACATCGGCGAAACGAAAAACCTCAAAGAAACATTTCGACAGCACAAGAATGGCCTCTGCAATTTTGCAACAGATCGTAACCCGATAGCCAAACATTCCCAAGATAGCGACCACCGTATCAATCTTCGTGACACAACGGTCATACCAACTGAAACCAATTATCGGAAACAGTTACTGCTTTGTGATTGCGGAAAAAGGCAGAAAACTTCGCAACGCAGGACATTTTAATATATGTAAGACAAGCTTGTTGGAAGCGAAATTACCAGAACGAACAAAATGTTGCCATACATATGGCTTCGAAACCAAAGAAAACGACGTTATCTGTCGGTACTTCGCGCTACTTTTCTTCGTCGCATCAGCTATGTTTAGGAAGGTGGTTCGTTGGTTGTGTCGGGTTTTTTGGAGCAAAAGTGACCATGTCTATATTGCCCCAAACGAGGATTCTCATCTACGGTCAGGGCGCTCGGTAGTTGGGATTGCTTCAAGGAACAGTGCAAAGAATGACAGGACATACAGAAAAGGATAGCGTTGACTCCATCGGTTCAGGAAATGTCTTTCTTAATGAGAGGAGCGGTGTCTTTGTTGCTGCATAGCAAGCAGGCGGTATAATGCGGGCATCATTTATACAGTCACGTAGTGGCGGCAACTTAGGGAACATTCAGGTGCTTTCTTTAACTGAGAGCTGCGCGGCGTGGGAAAACGCATGTGTATACGGCTTGGCTTTGCCGCAGACGCAGAGTTTTTCCACGAACGGACGGCGGAAGCTAACCGAAAGCTTGGAAAAGGGGGCTTTTGTATGGAAAGCGACGGATTCGACAACCCATTAACCCGTTCAATCCCCCTGGCACCTTTGCGAACCCCACCACCCTTTTTCCGCCGCCTGCGTCGTGGGGGCAGGCGCCCGCGTGGCGGAAGGAGTAAACAAGGTAAACAAACAGGGTAATCTGCGCTTGTAGTTCTGCGGAAGTGTACTACAGGCGAGCCACGTTCATTCCACAGATAGATGACCTGAAAGCTTCCCTCCAAATGGCGCTTTGCAAACCATCGGAAAACACTGCAAAGTTTGCAATTTGTGTTGCCAAACCACGCCTGCAAGGGCAAATTTGAATCTGTTCAGCCACCCTTCGATTTTTACCTCAGTGATATGACAACAGCACATATCGTTACGCTAAAGGATGAATGGGAAATCTGGAAAACTAAATGGCAAGCCATGCAAGAGAAGGAACTTCCCCGCTCTGCGACAGACGCTTTAACTGAATGTGACAAAGCCCTCTCGCCGAACGTTCACACACTCAAGATATTGGCGACAATCCGAGTGAGTACAGCTGCTGCCGAACGCAGCTTCTCGACAATGAAAAGAGTAAAAACATATTTGAGAAACCGAACGGCTGAAGAGCGGCTTGGCCTGGCTCTTATGTCCATTCACCGGATGCATGTCAGTGTCGACGAAATTATCACTGTGTTTATAGAGAAACCGCGACGCAAGAAAATTGCAGCGTGAACCACTCTTTTCGGCCAGGCTGCTTGCTCGTTTTCTTTTCTTTTGCATTGGCTTTTGCTATATTGTAAAACCACTCGCAATGTCATTCTTTAATATTGCTTCCTAAAACGACTTTTAGCGTTCTGCATCTTTTGTGTCATGAAAGCATCCGTGTTTTGGCTCTTTGTGGTTCAATAAAGCAGTTTTCGCGAATATGTCTGTTTTTTTTTTCTATTAAGAATTGCTGTCATAAAGTGGCTCACGTTTTTCTCGAAGGCCTGTAATTGAGACAAAGTGTGAGAAATTCGGTAGAGAAAGCATCCGACGAATATATTTTTTTATTTCCTGAACATCCGTAAGTGAGCGCCTGATTCATTTGCATTGCTTTTTCTTTTTCTTTTTGTCGCCCTCGTTCCGTCACTGGCTCTGTATGGCCCTTCTTCATCCAGATTACTTGGTTACAAAGTATTCTTTCTCGTGCACATGCACTAGCTTTACTACAGAGTCAAAAAGCTTGCTTTCCATCTTGGATGAACTCGCTTCTTGGGCTGCATTCCACTCTGTTCTCTTTCTCGTCTAAACATTAAGCGCCTTCTATATTCCGGGGCAAGTTTTTTTAAGCATTGTATAATAATGACCATGCTGTTATTGATGCTTTTGTCGCCCCTTTACGTAATACCCTGAGAAGGGCCTTTAAGAGTGAATAAATTATGATGATGATGATGATGATGATGATGATGATGATGATGAAGCTTTTGGGCCCACCCCGAAAAAAAATCCTGGCTACGTGCCTGACGCGCATGCTACGAATCCTCACGGTTCAACTATGCACAATGCACAAGTGAAATCTCCCACCGGCACTTCATTGCAAGTCAAGATCCCGTGCATATATATATATATATATATATATGTGTGTGTGTGTGTGTGTGTGTGTGTGTGTGTGTGTGTATGGGTTTTGCCGGTGAACGCTTCTCCAACGCGAGCAGTCGGTATTTCTCAACCAAGAAACTCGCTAGGAGACGCTGCCTGCGCCAACGCTGTCTCTCGCGTTTGCCGGGGAGCACGTGGCTCCCGGCGCTCGCGGCGAGGGCGACCGCCGGGAGCCACGCGCTCGCCCTCGGCGCGTGCGTGCCCTCCGGCAGGCACGCGCCGGTGGCTACCTACTACGACGACTACTACTACTACTACTATGGACGCACGACCCACGCCTTAAGGAGCTTCGCCCCTAAAATACTGACTGCTCGCGCTGGTGAACCGTTCACCTGCCACCCATATATATAAAGGCACTGGATCTTGACTTGCAATGAAGTGCTGGTGGGAGATTTCACTTCTGCGTAGTTGAACCATAAGGATTCGTAGCGTGCGCGTTAAATAAATTAATCCAAAACTCGGCACGATCTACGATGAACGTCCGGAGCTTCGCCCACTCATCAACTCCGTGTATATGCTGTGAATTTTCTTGTACGTGACCACGGTAAAAGGAGCGTCATCACCCATGTCTTATTCATCGCTTACCTCGTATGTCGGTGTTTTGTCATCGTCCTTGTCGTCTTCTAAATGGACTTTCTTGTTTTCTGGCTCCCCGTCATGCATTGCTTCTGAAGCCTGCGAAGTTGTCTCCTGATTGTCGGGGACTAAACGCACCGGTTTCAGGATACCGTGTGACGTCGGTAAGCTTCCGGGCTTTTCATTGCCGCCTAGACTGTCAATCATACGGCTCGATGCCTTTGGACGAGCATAGGGCTCGTGGCGGTGTTCTAGGCTGCCGACCACCGTGGTGGCTTGGTAGTGTTCAAGTCGTTTAGAAAAGGAATTTCGTACCTGTGGGGCTCCCGGCCCACTCAGGCGACGCCCGACGTCTCGTTAGGCAATTCAGGAAGTCAATCTTGGCTGTGTGCGTGCAATATCCAAAAGAAGTGCACGTTAAAGAAACTCAGGTGGTCGAAATTTCCGGAGACCTCCACAACGGTGTCTCTCATAAGCAGAGCTGGTTTTGGGAAGTTAAACCCCACAGATCAATCAGAGAAGGCAAGCGTGGCAGGGGGCGGAAGAAGTGTAGGCGAGGAGATGTGATGAGGAAGTTTGCGGGGATAAATTGGGCCCAACTAGCTGTGGGAGAGGCCTTTGCTCTGCAGTGGGCGTAGACAGGCTGATGATGACGATGATGATAAACCTAGAAATTAAAACCTAAAAGAAAAAAAAACGACAGGAAAGCTACCCAGCCAGCACGGCCTTCGGAGCAGAAAACATACGATTCTAACTTTACGAAAAAATAGAGAATGTATGAAACCATCTCCTGATTTCTCTCTTGAATCCTCTCTTGACTGCCCTATTATAGTTGCTTGTTGGTTGGTATTGGCTCCTAGATTTCATGTTCCGGAAAATATGTAAACAACTATTACGATATAGTTTAATTATCTAGATCAATTGTGAAATTTTAATGGACATGATACGATTCCTGTAGTTATCGAAGCTGATGCATCGAAATGTCACCCGGTCTTATACCTTTAAAGGTATTGCATATAGGTATATGTCAGATCAATTTCCTTCTTGGGAGGCACCACATTAACTATCGAAGGAAATACTTGATGTTTATATTTTGCACTTCGCACGTGTGTACTTGTGTTGCTATATATATATATATATATATATATATATATATATATATATATATATATAGGGAGAGAGAGATGTAAGTCCTCCTTCGAACAGTAACAACGGAATATTTATTTCATGCAACGTTTCGACCGGAGTCCGGTCTTCTTCAGGCATACAATGCATGGGTTGTCGATGGTATTTATACAAATTGTGTATGAAGGAGCGAGGAAGAGGGGGAAGAGAAGAAGGGAGGAAAAACGACAGAGAGGAGAAGAGACTATTGTAGTATCCGCGTGGCACTGGGGAGGAGTAGTCGTTTAAAATATCGTGTCCGGTATGTGGATTGAGGGCGATATATCGTCACAACGTGGAACAAACAAGACAGGACCACGATGCGACAAAAAGAATAAGGAACTGTATTCCCAAAAATTGGCAGATCGCACGTTCAGTGGGAATCAAGGAAATGCGAAGCACGCATCAGGAACGTAAAATGGATTTGCATTGTCTCGCTACACCGAGTTTGGTACATACCAAGTTAACGAAACGGCCGCAAGAGCACCATGACTGTGCCATGTAAACCATGCCGCTCATACACGCATGTCATGATTCTAACGTTATGACTTGCAGTCGTGTTGTGCCATAGCAATTTTGCTATACATCCCTTTAAGGAAACGAGTGGCGTGTAGATCATGCCGCTAATGACATGCATGTCACGATTTTCATCTTATGACCTGTCATATATGAACGTCATGCAGTGATGTTGTGCCAAACACATATTTGTACACATACCATTAAACGAAATGGCAGTATAGCGCCAGGACTGTGGCTTGTAAATCATGCCGGTCATGACATATGATATGAAAATCATGACATGCATATCATGATTTTCATGGTATGACCTGCCATTTATGATAGTCATGCAGTGTTGTGCCATAGCAATTTATGTATGTATCCCATTGTTACAGGGCCGTGTTCAAGCTCCCCGGCGCGAAGTCGGTGAAGGGAACCACGGCAGTTTCGGTCGTTCCGTACGCAAGCAGACACAGTGAAAGGATCAGAGTCGTGGTTGCAAAAGATAAAACAACAAAATTTAATCTATAAGGTGGCACGATAAAAACAAGACAAACAACTACGCTTCACTCAAACTAAGAATATAACAGCGAAGATCAAGCTTTACAAATAATAGCAGGCAAAAATGACAAACTAAGGAAAAGTAAACTACGAACAAACAGTAACTAGGGCAATCAGAACAATAAAGACTAAATTACAAAAGTTCAGGTAGAGAGTTCAGGGGTAGAAACGGGTGGTGGCATACGTGCTGATGTGATGACCGGCAGCGTCGAAGGGTCCACGACGGTCTGGTGCGGCACAGCCTGGTACGGCACAGCGTTGAGGTCGATGGAGTTGCGGCGCTGATGTTCCCGGGGAGCTAGTGCTTGATGGCAAACCCGAGCAGTTTTAACTAACTCGAGCCGAAGTCCCGATGCCTACGTTGCAGACGGTAAGCGCACATCTCAACTAGGCGAAGCGGCTAAGGTTAGGTGGCCAGCCGATACAGAGCCACGCTAACAACTTCTAGAGCGATACGATGATCGGCTTCTACGCCGTGTAAGCCAAGCGACTAGAACCCCGTGCTCCTCAATGCTCCTCGCTTAAATACCCGCATGTTTTTCCCGATTCGCTGTCTTCGGAATCGGGGCGTGTTTTTGAGACAATTGTTCTACGACTTCATTTCTGGCTCCGCCCAAAATATCCCTCTCGCAATTACTGCACTGGAGAGGGCGATGACCAAACCCTTTCTCGTGGTCCCCGACGGGCCTCTTCATTCTGCTCCCCCGACTGACAGGTCATCAGCGTGGCGGGGGGTGCCCTTCGAGTCAACAACGGGATGCATACTTGTCCCCTTTGGACACGGTGGCCGACGAGCAAACAATAGCGTAGGTCCGCGCGCACGTGGCCAGTGCACGTCAAACGGCTGCTCGCTGTCTTGCCCGGCATTGTTGGTCCGAAGCACCGCTGTTCGGCCATCAAGAACCACGCCGGGGGGTCGCAGGAGAATGTTTCAAGTTCAAGCTTCCCCGCTCAGGGGGGCCATCTCCACGTCTTCTCCGAAAAATGCCGAGAACTTTCGACGTACTTGGAGAGCGGCCGAAGCGCTTCGAAACTTGCACGTGCGGCCCTGCCGTACATCTTTAGTCATATTAAACCACGAGGCAATGTCATTCCGTGACACAGCCCCCCACTTTCGGAATGTTATCCCATAACATTTCAACACACGGATGACATTCGCCGAGAGTAAAGTACAAGCACCAAGTCTCGCTCAACTAAACTAATCGGTGGTGCATCACTTATGCCCCCCATCTGACTCCAAAGCTCACAACGTGAGTATAAAAATAAATCAAAACGAAAAGTAACATCGTTCCACACTGTACTTCTACCCAGTCGTTCATCGATGGGTTCACTAAACACAGCCATGCAGAGTGACACGAAAACTTCCCTGTTATCTACTAGGATAACCAGGGGTTCCGCAAACATGAAAATACAGCCAGTGCGCACACAAAAGGGGAAATTCCACGACGGGCATACTTCTCTATACAGTGCATCAATAAATACACTTGACACACAAAGCAAAAACCATAAAAAAACAGCGTATTTTAAAACACAATGAATCACTCTACATTCGGCTCAAGTAATTATCCCCCATATTTTCACTACTCTTAGTATGGGCAGCACTGAACTGGCATCCCCGCAGCTGCACATTGCGCCGAAGTAGCCGACTGTTCGGCTGCCTTGCTCGCCTGATATAACTTAGCTGCTCGTGATCGCTTTGTACAAACTCCCAAGTACATGGAGAAATTCCCGATCTACTATCCTAGCGCAAGACACTTTTTCTAGGCGCGGTGCAGTCTCGCGCTGCTTTCGGCTGGCATTTCATGAAATGGGTCACTGACATTCTTCGCAGTGCCGCTAATGCTTCCTCAATGAACAAAAGGTAAAGCTTACAAAACATCGCGGCAATCTGCAGTCACAAAGGTGCAATCGAACATTAGCACACAAATCTATCTCAAAACTAAATATGCACGTGGTGACCGCTAGTCTTGCATCTCTGCGAGATGGTTATCTCCGGGTTCCACAAATGCACCCTTTTAGGCGAACTCTCGGAAGGCGCGCAGTCCATGCTTTTCGCGGTGCACTATTCCAACCAAAGGACGAACGGTTCGCCTGCCAGTCAGGACAATTAGCTACGGTCTTCAACTCGTTGCTTCTACTGTGTACGAAGCCTGCCCCCAACTGGTACAGTAAGCTCATTCTCCTCCTCCTCGTCGAATGGCCACCCTTTAGCCACGGAGGGGAGCGACCTTTGTTAGAACTCCGTCGTACGCGATCCTTCGCCGCGTTCCCGCACCTGATGTGCAGTGAAAGAGATGAGACGGGGCGGTTTCTTCGTCGTCTTATTTTGCATGAAATGCTCTTCGCGACGCGCCTCATGTGTGCTCTCGATCTCAGCAACAGTCTGAACCGCACTTTTTTCTTTGCGGACCCTTTTGCAATCTCAAGCCCAGAATTAAACTTAGCGCCTCGACAGATTACTTCATGGCGATTAACCGCTTTAGCGCGCTTGCCGCTACTCGTCACTATCGGGTCGGCCTTCCCGCGGTTTCGACGGGAACTTTTCAACTGGCAATGGCTCGCAATGCACAAGGCCTCATCACTCGTACTCGCATGTACGCTGCTCTCTATCTGCTTGTCCAAATCTCCGGACAACTGCACTCGCTTCTCTTCCTTGTCGTCGCCAGACATCCGCGCCGCTGACGGAACAATAACTCTGGCACCGTAGAAGCTAGCCAGCTCTTCCTGCTCGAGATTTTCGAGCTTCTTTGTCTCGAGCTCTCGCTCTTTCGCTTCTAGCTCGCGTTTCTTCGACTCGAGTTCGAACTCTTTCACCTTAATCTCAGAATGCTTCACATCAAACTCACATTCCTTTTCATCAAGTTCGCGCTCTTTCGCTTCGACCTTTTTCGGAGCTACCGCGGGCTCCTCCGAATCCCCCTCTTCATTACTGCTGTTGGCCTCCTGGCCCCGCTCTTCAAAGTTGTAATTCACAACTGTCTCTTGCGCTTCAGGTGCGTGCGCACTCTTATCTGTCTCCTCAAAATACATTGTCGTCTCATGGAAACTGTTCCTTAGCTTCATTCTTAATTCCTGCAACTTCAATTGCAGTTCTTCGGCTTCCTTCGCCGCTATTCTATCTCTCTCTCTTTCCTCTTTTGCCCATTCCTCGCTCTCTCTCTTCCATTTCTCTCTTTCCCTTTCTCTTTCTTTGTACCATTCTTCTCTCTCCTTTTTCTCTCGATCTATCTCCTTTTTCTCTCTTTCCCATTTTATATCCTCTATTTCCCATTCTCTTACTTCTTTTGCCCATTCCTGCTGTTCTTCCACCCACTCTCTTAGTTCAGCGCCCTCAAGGCCCATCTCTCTGCCCTGTCTTATGAACTTTTCAATCTCCATTTTGTCTTTCACAATCCAAAATAGTGCCACGACACCCTAACACTCAAGTGCCCACAATTCACGCAAACGGGCTCTTTCAACCATGCGCAACACTCACCCCTCACTGTGTTACTATTGTACGGAACGTCCTGTCGCGGACGCCAGTTTTGTTACAGGGCCGTGTTCAAGCTCCCCGGCGCGAAGTCGGTGAAGGGAACCACGGCAGTTTCGGTCGTTCCGTACGCAAGCAGACACAGTGAAAGGATCAGAGTCGTGGTTGCAAAAGATAAAACAACAAAATTTAATCTATAAGGTGGCACGATAAAAACAAGACAAACAACTACGCTTCACTCAAACTAAGAATATAACAGCGAAGATCAAGCTTTACAAATAATAGCAGGCAAAAATGACAAACTAAGGAAAAGTAAACTACGAACAAACAGTAACTAGGGCAATCAGAACAATAAAGACTAAATTACAAAAGTTCAGGTAGAGAGTTCAGGGGTAGAAACGGGTGGTGGCATACGTGCTGATGTGATGACCGGCAGCGTCGAAGGGTCCACGACGGTCTGGTGCGGCACAGCCTGGTACGGCACAGCGTTGAGGTCGATGGAGTTGCGGCGCTGATGTTCCCGGGGAGCTAGTGCTTGATAGCAAACCCGAGCAGTTTTAACTAACTCGAGCCGAAGTCCCGATGCCTACGTTGCAGACGGTAAGCGCACATCTCAACTAGGCGAAGCGGCTAAGGTTAGGTGGCCAGCCGATACAGAGCCCCGCTAACAACTTCTAGAGCGATACGATGATCGGCTTCTACGCCGTGTAAGCCAAGCGACTAGAACCCCGTGCTCCTGAATGCTCCTCGCTTAAATACCCGCATGTTTTTCCCGATTCGCTGTCTTCGGAATCGGGGCGTGTTTTTGAGACAATTGTTCTACGACTTCATTCCTGGCTCCGCCCAAAATATCCCTCTCGCAATTACTGCACTGGAGAGGGCGATGACCAAACCCTTTCTCGTGGTCCCCGACGGGCCTCTTCATTCTGCTCCCCCGACTGACAGGTCATCAGCGTGGCGGGGGGTGCCCTTCGAGTCAACAACGGGATGCATACTTGTCCCCTTTGGACACGGTGGCCGACGAGCAAACAATAGCGTAGGTCCGCGCGCACGTGGCCAGTGCACGTCAAACGGCTGCTCGCTGTCTTGCCCGGCATTGTTGGTCCGAAGCACCGTTGTTCGGCCATCAAGAACCACGCCGGGGGGTCGCAGGAGAATGTTTCAAGTTCAAGCTTCCCCGCTCAGGGGGGCCATCTCCACGTCTTCTCCGAAAAATGCCGAGAACTTTCGACGTACTTGGAGAGCGGCCGAAGCGCTTCGAAACTTGCACGTGCGGCCCTGCCGTACATCTTTAGTCATATTAAACCACGAGGCAATGTCATTCCGTGACACCCATTAAACAAACAGTCGCAAGAGCACCAAGACTGGCGTGTAAACCGTGCTGCTCATGACACGCGTATCATGATTCTGATGTTATGACCTGTCATTTACGTTCTTCATGCTGTGGTGTTGTGCCATAGAAATTTTTGGTATGCATCCTATAAAGGAAACGCGTGGCACGTAAATCATGCCGCCCATGACATGCATGTTATGACCTCTCATTTACGTTCGTGATGCAGTCATGTTGTGGCATGCCAATTTTCGCATACATCCTGTTAACGAAACGCGTGACATGTAAATCATGTCGCTCATGACATGCACATTATGATTGTCATGTTTCGACCTGTGAGTCACGGTCTTCATGCGTTCGTGTTGTGGCATACCAATTTTCGTACACATCCCATTAATGAAACGGCCAGGAGAGCACCAAGGCCGTCGCATGAAAATCATGTCACTCATGTCATGCATCACATGATTTTCGTGTTATGACCTGTAATTTATGTTTGTCATGCAGTCATGCTGCGGCATGCCAATTTCCGTATACGTCCCATTAACTAACTGCGTGGCATGCAAAATCATGACGCACATGATATGCATGTCACAATTTTCATGTTATGACCTGTCATTTATGCTCGCCGTGCAGTCATATTTTCGCATACCAATTTTTGTATACATCTGATTAATGAAACGGCCAGGAGAGCACCAAGACCGCGGCATGCAAATCATGCCGCTGATGACGTGCATGTCATGCTTTTCATAATATGGTCTGTCAATCATGTTCGTCATGCAGCCATGTTGTGGCATACGAACTTTCATGTACGTCCCATTAACGAAACGTCCAGGAGAGCACCAAGACCGTGACATGTAAATCATACCGCTCATGACATGCATGTCATGCTTTTCATGTTATGACCTGCCATTTATGTTCGTCAGGCAGTCATGTTGTGCCATACCAATTTTTGCATACATCCTGTTAGAGAAACAGCCAGGAGAGAGCCAAGACCGTGGCATGTAAATCATGCCGCTCATGACATGCATGACATGTTCGTCATGTAGTCATGTTGTCGCATACCAATTTTCCTAAACATCCCATTAGCGAAACGGCCAGGAGAGCACAAAATCGTAGGCGGCTGGATAGGTAGATAGATATGCTCAAACTCGCCGAAGTTCGCTAAGAAATGCTTCGCATTTAAAAAACACAGTCAGCGCAGACGCCAAACTTCGTCTTCTTCCGAAAGACCCGTGGTCCTTGCTCGTGCTGTATATATATATATATATATATATATATATATATATATATATATATATATATATATATATATATATATATATACAGCAGTCACGGTGGTGAATAGGCCGGATGCGTGGGGACAGAGATGAGTAGTAGGGCCTCGGATTTGGCGACAAAATTGCGGAAGGCGTTTATTTATCGTTTCAGCCGGAGACCGGCCGTCATCAGGAATGCGTATGGCTGTATACCCGCTTCTGTATATAAACTAGAAGAGAAGCTCAGGGGAAGATGGATGCAATCGGTGAACAACTCGCAAGATATGATTTAGAACAGGGAATGTCGCAGGAAAAAAAAACTGCACTTAGGACAAAACAAAATGCATGCGCTCAAAGGTAAACAAGGTAACGTTATCAATAACTTCAACGAAATAGTAAAGATAGGAGAAGATTTCTACTCTGAACTGTACAGTTCTCAGACAGACCATACAACCTTTAACGAAATAGAATCAGAGGAAGACATTGTAATTCCATGTATAACCGCTGACGAAATCAAAAAAGCTGCCAAAGGCATGTCCCGCGGTACAGCAGCCGGTGAAGATGGTATAACAGCCGACTTGATGAAAGACAGAGGAGACATTTTAGTTGAAAAACTTGCATCGCTCTTCACGAAATGTGTCAAGACATGTAGTGTACCGCGCCGTTGGAAAAATGCTAATATAATCCTTATCCACAAGAAAGGTGACATAAAGGAGTTAAAGAATTACAGACCAATTAGCCGACTCCCAGTAATATACAAGCTATTCACAAAAGTAATTTCTACGAGGATAAGAGAAACCCTCGACTTTAACCAACCGAGAGAACAAGCTGGTTTTAGGAAAGCTAACTCGACAATGGACCACAGCCACGCTATCAATCTAGTAATTGAGGAGTACGCGGAGTATAAGAAACCTCTTTATATGGCGTTTATCGCCTACGAGAAAGCATTTGACTCCATAGAAATACAAGCAGTTCTAGAAGCTCTACGACGACAAGGGGTACCTGGCGTATACGTGAAAACCATAAACAACATATACAAAGATTCCGCAGCCACACTACTCCTACATGAGAGAAGCAGAGAAATCCCGATCGGGAGAGGTGTGAGACAGGGAGATACGATATCCCCGATGCTATTCACTGCATGTTTAGAGGAAATCTTCAAACGTCTAGACTGGGAAGACAAGGGAATTCGAATAGATGGAGAATATCTCAGCAATTTAAGATTTGCAGACGACATTGTAGTCTTTAGCAATGATGGAGACGAACTACACGACATGATTGATGACCTAAACAGGGGAAGTATTAAAATTGGGTTAAAAATGAATAGGCCAAAGACCAAAGTTATGCTCAATACCCTAGCTAAGGAACAGGAATTTAAAATCGACAGTGAACTCTTACAATGTGTAAGCGAATACGTATATCTGGGACAGTTAATAACAGGAACTCCTAACCATGAAAAAGAAATTCTCCGTAGAATAAGGATGGGCTGAAGCGCATTCGGAAGGAATTACGAAATCATGACTGGAAACTTACCTCTCTCACTAAAGCGAAAAGTATTCAATCACTGCATTCTCCCAGTACTAACGTACGGTGCAGAAACGTGGAGGATAGCGAAAAAACTAGAGATAAAACTTCGGAGCGCGCCACGTGCAATGGAAAGAAAAATGATAGGGGTAACGCTAAGAGATAAAAACGAGCAGAATGGATCAGAGAACGAACAGGAGTAGCCGATATTATTATATCAATTAAAAGAAAGAAGTGGACTTGGGCAGGACATGTCATGAGGAGGAAAGATAACAGATGGACTGTAAGAGCGACGGAATGGATACCAAGAGAGGGAAAATGCAACAGAGGCAGACAAAAGGTTAGATGGAGCGATGAAATTAAAAAGTTTGCGGGCATAAAGTGGAACCAACTCGCTCAGGATAGGGTGGAGTGGAAATCGTTGGGAGAGGCCTTCGTCCTTCAGTGGACCTAAACAGGCTGATGATGATGATGATGATGATGATGATGATGATAATGATGATGATGAATGTTGCCGGGGCCAACGTTTCGACAAGCGGACTTGTCTGCGTCAGGGCGGCAACTTTCTGGCACTGTGTTTTCTGGCACTGTCCACACAATGCATTTGCAAAATATGTACACGGAGCGGATTCTTCGGAAACTTTCGCTCTTGCCCTTTATATTAGTCACACTAACACTTTTCACCCACATACCCCTGCACCCAACCCCCCCCCCCCCCCTTTCTTTTTTGTTCGCACGTGCTGCTCTTCTTCTCCTCTCTTTCTGAGGACGGGGGAGAGTGTGCAAAGGCGTACATAAACGAACGCTGGAGAAGCAGTTGCCGACCTGACGAAGACAAGTCCGCTTGTCGAAACGTTGGCTCCTGTGACATTCCCTGTTCTAAATCGTATCTCGCGATTTGTTCATCGCTTGTATATATAGACAGGTATAAATAGAAGCGGGTATACAATCATAGGCATTTCTGACGAAGGCCGGTCTCCGGTTGAAACTTTGAATAAACGCTTTCTGCATTTTTGTCGCCATCTCCGAGGGCTTACTACTCATCTATCTATCTATCTATCTATCTATCTATCTATCTATCTATCTATCTATCTATCTATCTATCTATCTATCTATCTATCTATCCATCTATATATATATATAATGAGATACTTCAGTGGGTCCGGCAGGTATAAGAAAAGAAGTGGGCACACACAAGAAAAAGCAATACTTTTATGGCCAACATTTCGGCCGTGGCACCGCCTCCAACAGAGAATAAAGAAAATACAGGGCATGTGCCGCTTTTACGGGCCTCTAAAATCGCGGAATTCCTCATAAAAAACCGAAGGTAGTTCTATACATAAACAAAAGTGACAACGTATTATGACACGCCAAGATAGTGCAAAGAAATCAGTGTTGTAAATCAAAGTATGAACATGTAGGCCGCGCACAGGAAATTTTTAGGCGGCAGTGCACTAATTAAGCCGTGAAAAATAAACACGAGAGTTTAGGGCAAGGACGACTTGCCCATAAAATATGATGAGCACATTTTATGCACAGAGGGAAATACAAAATTCAGTCAGTCACTGAGGTCACTATACAAACAAGCGAACAGAGGCGTCAATGCGGTCTATGAAAGTAGGCAAAACATGGGTGAAAGAAATGGGGGGGGGGGGGGCGTAAAATAACAATATTGTTTAACACTGCTACACAGAAAGAAAAGCAAGGCGTCCGATGCTTTCGTTTATGCCGGAGTGAATACTGTTGAATTTCTTAATAAGATAAGATTCGTGAACTTCTCGGTCATGAATAGTTTTAAAAGAAGATTGTAGTATTGTGGCCGTGATGCTTTCAAAAAGAATGACCCGGAATCTGGACATGCTTTGATAATAGAAGATGAGGAAGGCCTGTAGTGTGGGCTCGCTGTTGTTAAAACGTAACCTGAAGAACGTCTCAGTTTGACCGATGTATTCGATGTATTGTTTCCGGCAAGCGGAGCACTCAAGCATGTAGACTACATTGGCGCTGTCGCAAATGAAATCTCCTTTGGTCCTTAGGGAAAAGTCTGAACCGATGCTACTTGCGCGTTGCAAACGTGTCATGGGGGGCGTAGACCTTGCAGCGGGGCTTGTCGCAATGGCGACAGACACCGTATATAGACTAACTGGTTATTTTGGATCATGTTAGGACATCATGCAGGTTGCGGGATCGGCGGTAAACGACCCTTGCCGGGTCCACAAAGATATCCTTAAGGCGATCGCTCTGAGTCAGGATGTTATGGTGTGTCTTAAAAAGGCTTCTCACATTCGAAACGGCATATTTCATTCGGATCGGAGTATTCGAGGTATGTTCCCTTCTCCCATTACGCACTGCTTGGCTCCACTCTCTGGGTAGCTAGCGGCCCACTTTGTTCTCCCTCCCGCACAACCTTCTCTCCAGCACCCGTAACGCTCACCTGCAGAATGTCTTGTGAAGCTCTAGTAGCACTTGCTCCCTCTTCTTCTTCTGATCAGGTTCTCATCTAGCACCTCACTTTTCTGTATGCCTTGAAAAAGTCTGTTCGCGCGATCGAAACTCTGCAATAAACGATAACCCTGAAGTCGTGCTGCTATTGTACTCTCTCTCTCTCTCTCCCCGTGTTAGCCCCTGCTAAATTATTTTGCAGTAACAGCCGAGTACCGTAAACACTGCACCACCCTTGCGGACGCCGCATGTATGCTTGCGTTAAAATGCATGTGAAATTCAAGCGACGCCGCTAGGATAATCTTTGTGCTTTGTCCAACCACATTAGCAGCCTAGACTGGAGCTACATTTTTTTTTCATGCCAAAGCACTTGCAATCTGCCCTTGCCCACTGTATTTGCAGAATTGACTACGATTCCATTAGGTGGGATGATTGACAGAGAGCAGCAAGGTGTATTCTAGGCTCGGTATTCCCGAATAAATTGTGTTTTCGAAATTCTCGGATGGCTGAACTTGCCTACTCTCGCTGAACGCAGGTGAAGAAAATACGGGGCCGAGAGGGAAGCCGACTTCGACTTGAAGCTCAGACGGACATTTACTGACATCCACCTGAGCTCCAATGAGTCCTAGTTGACTCTGGTCGCACGCGCCCCCGTGCTCGCTCCAAGTTCTTTTCAAAGGCGAAAAGCGGGAACTTTAACACATTCCCTACCGCTGAAACGTGTTACGCCTGTAGTTTTATTGGATTGAGCGCTTGAATGGCCCTTGTTGTCACAAGGCCGTCTTGCTGCTTGATCTTGCAAGAGTGAACATGGGCATGCACCTTCTCCTCTGTAGAGTTCCGTTACTCTTGCGAGTTGCCACATCTGACGGGGTAGGTTTTCAGCTTGTGCCAGTATGATGTCGCCTTGCTTAACGTTCTTGTTGGTCCGCTTTTGGTGGTGGTGGTGCCCAGATTGGACTTGGAGTAATTACACTTTGGCCCATCGCTTCCAGAAGTTATCGGTCAGCCGCTTTCTGTAATCAATTCTCCGCATGGCGTCTATGCGCGTCAGTTTCCTCACCACTGCCTTGCGGTATAGTCGTGAGCCTTCGGCCAATAAGCAAATCGACCGGAGTCACAGCGCAAGGTTCAGCCGCTTCCAGCTCAGTGAAGATAAGGGGTCCGGAAGTGACGCTGCCAGTACTTCTGTGAGCACTGTCATGACTGCCTCAGAGTTGGGATGAGCTCTTCCAAGAATTTTTCGAAGCGCTATCCTCACGTTTTTGACAAGCCTCTCCCATCATCCACCCCACCACGCGGCGTTAGGCACATTAAACTTCCATTTGATCTTTGCTGATCAAGTGTCCAGCGAATGGTTCTTCTAACGGCATTTCACAGAGCTTTTCCAGGTCTCTCGACGTTTCTTTCAAAGTTCTCGATTTGTCGAATTAGATTACCTGAGGAAGGCCTCGTCGGTCGCAGAAATGACGTAAATACATCAAGAATGCTTCGAATGTCATGCTGTACAAAATTTATAAACGTATCGCCGCGGTAGATGCACATGTGAATAGCGAAATGTAGTTCATACTCTCTCCCAACGGCATACTTACATATATGGGTCTCAGCAAATGCTTGAGCTGGTGTTACTCGATGCCTGGAGAGAGACGGTATATGAGCGTTGCCTGGTGGAGCAGTGAAACGTTTGCACAAGTAGCATTTCATAACGACTTTCTTCACCAGACTTCTGGCGTTACATATCCAGAAACGATCTCCTAGCTGGGTCACTGTATCGCGCACACCACCGTGCGCTAAGTCACAATGCGTTTAGTTGCAGCAGCCTCGAGAAGGAGTGGCTGGTTGCGAGTATTATGGGATGCTCGATATCTTCTGTAGACTGCGTCCGCATGAAGCGCCCACCAACCCGCATGAAGCGCCCACCAACCCGAAGGCAAGCGATGGATGACGTCGGGTGGATGAAACGTCCGTCTGTGATAGTTTTAATCTCCGTGCTGTAAACCGCTTCTTGTGCTTGTCTAATCCCGCATTGCTCTGCTCTCAATATCTTCTCTACGGCGAGAGGACCAGTTTCGGTATCCCTACGATGACGCCTGCAGTAGCTAACGAACCTAAGCAGCCATGCTGTAACTATCATTAGCTTATCAAACTTGCTGTAACGGTCTAGGGCAGTTAGAGAAGCATGACATCACTTGTAAGGGACACCTCAACGCCAACTTTTTCACAGTCCCCGTCTTCAGAGCTGTACACCGTTGGCTGTGGCTGCGACAACCCCAAGCGCTGAGGTTTTTGTTGGAGTCAGCCTGGTCCACGCCACCACAAGCTGCTGCCAGCAACTTGGTCAACGGGTCATCAGGATTTTCGCTCCCAGGGCAATATTTCCAAGTGGAGGAATCCCTTCGCTTTTGGATGTGAATAGCCCTGTTACGAGAGAACTGTTTCCATTTCAGGGCATCGCCCCTTAGCCATGATAATGCCGCAGTAGAGTCTGTCCTCATGTGTAATAGAGGTGGAAGCCCGTAAAGCCGCCGGAAACATCGTTCATTAACCTTGCTCAGATCAATACGTCGAGCTATTCTAGACGAGGCAAAGTTACCGTCTTTGTTGCAGCAATGTGTGACTTGGCTATGAGTAACTTTTGCCGCCTTGTTCTGTCAGCCACAACGTAGACCACTGTGCTGAAGGCGGACGGACAAGCATCGCAAAAACGTGCACTTGCAGTACTCGGAGCAGTCTCTCTTTGCTGATGAAAATGTAACGAAGCACTTGAATTGATTGGAGCTTCGTCAACTCGCTCACCCAGTTTTGCCATTCTGCTCGTAAATCTTCGGGCAAACATTCGTCCGAGTCAATTCTACTGGCCCATATCTTTTGAAACAATATTTGCACAGGCAGAGTGTACGGTGCGATGTATCTCATGGAGTCGAACACTGTTGATGCCTTGGTGTTGCTTGGAGGACGAGCCTTTTAAAGTGTCTGATTTTTTCTTCAAGGAACTCTAAAGGATTCGCCATCGACAAGCTGAACTGATTGTTCTGTGGACTCTACGCAATGCCCAGTATTTTAAGTGACTTTTCCCGAAGCACGACTACCTCTTGGCTAGCTGAACACTGCCCATTATCCAACTACCTCGTAAGTGCACGAGAGTTCGTAGATCATTTTCTCAGGTTCATTGCCGCCGATCTCATGATGTGGTGTGCCTCTTTAAACAGCTTGTCCGCTTCGTCCTCTGTGACAGCTCCTGTCACTTGATCATCAAGATAAAACGACTCGCTCAAGGTCTTGGCGGTCGAACAGGTACTAGGTGGCGCTCCTCTTACGTGGTAAAGAATTGTTGTTGTCAGCAAAAATGGGCTGCATGTGGCTCCAAAAGGCAGTTTGGTCATTCCCTATTCCCGATAAAAGTTGTCGCCCTTCTCTAAACATTCGTGAAGCGACCTGCAACACCTTGCTCGTCGTGACTCGCCGAAAATGACTCGCACCTTTGTTGTCAGTGCTGGCTGCCGAATAATCACTTTGTGCGGTATCTAATAGACCACTGGATTTCTAGGTGCAACTGTTAAAACTTGAGCATGACCGGCAAGGAGATATTCGCTCATCATGGCGTCGTAAATCTGTAGAAGTCCCTCCTTGATGGACAAGCGGTTCCTTTATACTGGTAGCAGCAATTTCCTTGTTATTGTGTCGTTCGAGCCCGTTTTTCAAGGCAATGACACTTGATATCTGCCATTTCAAAGTGCTTTCTCAATGCGTAGAGCAAAGTTGAGCACATATCAGAGTTTTTGCTTGCGGAATCGAATATTTCGAGGCCTTCCAGTGCCCAGAATGAGCGAATTAGCTTGTCATCGACTTCTACTTGAGTCTTCTACGGGCATACCATACGTGGGAGTCAAATATTTCTTTGATAACGAGTGTTAGGTGCTCCCGCGAAAGGTTCAACCGATCTTTCAGGTCATAGCGATGAGTCTTTCCTCGTTTCCTCGTCTGGAGATTTCCCCTGTTATAAATGCACACATTTGGTAGGAGCCTATTAGACACTTATTTCGTCTTCTCTATCGATAGACGGGTGGACCAACTCGTCGGCGATATCATGCCGCCTTTTTTAGATGCGAAGCAGCTTATGGCGGGGGCTTTGTCCATCCCTCCCTGGCCCTTCCCTCCGCCGCGTGGTGTCCGGGCCCGCACTGGGCATGCGCATCCTGCTCCCCCTCGTCGACAAGGCAGAAATTTGGGCTAGCTGGTGAATGTAGAACTTGTGCATCTGAGCAAGCGCAGCGGAACAAACACACGAGAAAGAGACACGTAGACAGGACACGTAGACCATCCTGTCTACGTGTCTCGCGTGTTTGTTCCGCTGCGCTTGCTAAGATGCACGCGTTCCCCCTCCTCTGCTTGTCGCCTATCCTCTCGGCATTCCTCCTCTCCTCTCCGAACGGCGCTCGTTGAATCTGAAAACGCTCTTTCTTCTATGAACGCTTTACCAGCTCGCAATGAACGAGGACGCGCCCTCGCCCGCGAGAGACAACGCTGACGCAGGCAGCGTCTGCTAGCGTTATCCCAATGTAAGCGCGACACCTAGTCAAACCGATGCAAGCGCAGTGTGCAACCCCCCCCCCCCCCCCCGCGCGCTACTTCGCATCGCCGCATGATCCCCTTTGGCGGGAGATGGAGTAATTTTTTTGGACGCAGCGACAAATGACAACGTCATCATGCTGGCTGACATATCTTGACAAATAGGGGTATATCGATGACTCCCAGCGCTAGTTCCACGTCGGAGTGCTTACTTCGGAGGCGAGGCTCAACAACTTGAAGTTTTAGATGGAAAGCGGCTTATGGTTGAGCCTGTTCCGTTCCTGCGCCGTCCACACCTCCACTGCGCATGCGCAACAGCTGACCCAAGCTGGCAAGGAACGAGAACACGCACTCGCCCGCGAGAGAACGCTGACGCAGGCAGCGTCTGCTAGCTCCCCCCCCCCTTTCTGACCTCTAGGAATCCCCTACTCTACGGAGCGGCGCCCGCGTCCCGCGTCCCACACCCCCAAAGCACATGCAAGTGCCCTGCCCCTCTCCTCTCATACGCTCCCCCCTTTCTCTCCTCTAGGAATCCTCTACTCTTCGGAGCGGCGCACACGACAGGTGGTGCGACAGCTGCATACTCCGCTGGGGCTCCCACAGTAGTTCCGCGGTATGAAAATGACGGAGCGCGCACGCCTCATTCTCTCTCCTGTGCAGCGCCGGGATGATCGCTCGGGCCGTTGCCGCGAAAAATTACACCACCTCCCGCTCAAGCTAAGCCTCTCCCCGCTGCTTCGGATCGACATATTGTTCCCTTTAGCGGCAGATTGTGTAATTTTTTTGGGCTGTGAAACTGGTGACGTTTCCAAAAGTGTTGACTGCTATGGTAGGAAATCCAAGCCACTTCAGATTCAGATGTTTAGAGAGGCGATCTTTTATGAACGTGCGTTCGCTGCCTCCGTCAAACACGCCTATGATGTCGCGACACGAATTTTCAGTGACTGCACAGGCTCGAAAAGTCTGTAGGAGCACGCCTGTAAATGTGTCAGCCCTTTCGTCGTTCTTGGTCGCACACGGTCGTGTTGCTGCCTTTCGGACGTTCTCGCATGTCTTTCGGCTTAGTTTATCTGGGTCGCACATGCTGTAAGCGTAACGACCTCTGCAGTTAGAGCGTACAATCTCTCGCCACCAGTACCTTGCGTGGTGACCTTTAGCGGTGCACTGGAAGCACCGCATGTCGCTTGAAAGAATTTTGTCTTTACTGCTAGTAAGTGACGCAAGACTCCGTCAGATGCTGCGTCTATTTGCAAAAGTTGCAGTTCGCACATGCAGGTGTTTGACAAGCCTCGCTATGAAGGTCCGACAACGTTGGAATGGCACTGCGAAAGCGACGACCTTCATCCTTAGGATGGCTCTCCTCGTTGGATCTTCTATGGGCTCCAAACTTGCTCTACTTGAGGCTCTGTAATTAAATGCAAATGAACTTGAGCAACCAATCCAGCTCCGTTACTTCCTGGGCGTTTTCGTCGGTGGAACTTGCAGCTTGTGTAGTACAACAACGGTGGTAATTTACCACGCTGTCATGTGGCAGTGCTCTCAGCAGTACGTCGCACAGCATCGACGAAATTGATGACATGCCAACAACGCGCGCTTCCATTCCTCGCGTGCTGATAATCACTCGGTCATACAATTGCGAAGCTTTGTTGTTTCTTGGGAAGAACGCGCTGAAGTGTTGCTTCTAAGCCTTGCGAAATACATTTGTTCTAACCGCTTCTTATCCCCGAAACACCTCTTCATTAGGTCTCGTGCGTCCAGGTAGTGTGCTTCGGTAACAGGTATTCCAACTATTGTTGTCGCTGCGCCTCCGTTTACGATTAGTTACAGGTGGTTGAACTGCTCAGTAGACGTGAGGTTTCTATTGGATCATGCAGGGACGTTAGGCAGCAACATGGAGGGTCGCAACATGCAGGGACCTTAGGCAGCAAGTAGATAAACGTGTGTTGGACGTCTTCTTTCCGCGTTGTAACACGACGCGAAGTCTAATCTGCACGGTACGTTATGACGCCTTCCAAATTGCACATCTGGTTGGGCTTTCACTTGGTCCCTGATTGACATAGGCTGCATAAAGTTGAAACACTTGTGGCGCATAGCTGCATGCGACGGGCCGAGGACTACGAGCATGAACCACACGTGACTGCAGTATCGTTAACAGTGAGGTACGTAAAGAACCTGTCATATCAGCGATGTAATGATCAAGCTTTCATTTTCCTCATACATTCGTACCCTGCCGACCAAATGTTCGGGCAACAAGGTAAACGAGCACACCAGGAGACCACCGAGACGTAGGCGGCTAGATAGATACATACATACGACCAAAGTGATCTAAGTTCATAAACATTTAAATTGGGCTAGTTGGTTAGGATCCATGTGCTCGGGAAGCGCAAAACTGAACGACCGACAAGACAAGGAAAGCTGTGCTTGTGTGTCGCTTTGCCTTGTCTTGTTGGTCGTTTTGTTTTGCGCTTCCCAAGAAGATGGCTTAAGTTCGCCATAAAATGATTCGCATAATACCTGCCATCTACATAACGAATAACTATGCCACGAAAGCTTGCAGCTCACAGACGCAGTGGGCGGCATGTGCCACATGGGTTTGATAGCAGCCTGTGTCAACCAAGCGTCAACCCAAATTACCACTGAAAAATTTCGCCCTGGTCCAGGTTGTGCTACGAACGCGTGGATGCTAATTTTCCGTTTCACTGAAATGTCTGCAGGACACGCTTTCCGCGGCCCAAAAAAGAGTAACGGGCACCATTTGTATTGCTGACAACTATAATTTAGGCATAGCAAGCAGATAGACACAGACACGCATGTTTTAATGATCTAAAGCGACCTACAACACTGTAAGAATGGAAAACGGGCTACCGCGGCGCAAAGCAAGCACGCTACCACCAGTTCCAGGACCGCTTCTCCTACGCGGTTTATATCGCAAATAAACTGACTGCATCAACAGTTTCGATGGCAATGCTTGCGTAGTGACAAATGCGGATCTAGTGCACATTTACTGTCTTTTAAAAATACAAGAAAACATACTTACCTACTACTGCCACTCACCATTCCTTTGTGCGTATTCTCTCGACGAAGTTAAAGCTTCCCACAAACAAACGTTAGGATATACAAATCAACGCACCGTATCATGCGTTTTTCTTCGAGAAAACAGATGTCTGCCATTTACTTGAATGCTGAAGCTTCGTCATACCATGGCCAAGCCTCTAATTGCTATAACCTTGTAGATGTTCCTAGGAAGCCCGCGTTACGCTTGAAGTGCTTAGTTTGCGAAACGACGTTGATCCTGTTCGTCCGAAATGGCTCAGTTCGCTATGCACAATTTATTCACTGTTTCGCCTCACACCAATCCCCACAATGCGCCCGTCTCTTGAATTTCTTTTGTACTAGATATCATATTTCGATAAAACTGATAGCGTTATGATGACGGTAAGCTTTTCCGGCAGTTGAAATGTATATGCAGGACTGTTCACTGTACGGAACGCAGGACGGATACTAAGGTAAACACGCGTGTCTCTGGAGTCATGACTATAGTTACGTATAGAATAGTCGACACATTATCACAGTAACACATGTCGATACATTATTGATACATTGTCACAATAACAGCCAAGAATGGCAATTTTTGATCAGGTATACTGACCTTTTTAACAAGCATTTTTTTGGCAAATGACCAACTAAAAACTTTAATAAAGAAGGCAACACAGAATTTGTTATTCTTTGAAAGTGTTAGCTGATGTTACTCGCCCTGTTTCATCAAAGAACTCGCTTTTTTGCAGTTCGCGGCTTCCTGTTCTCACTCCTCCTATTAGATGGATCTTGCGCAGGTAAGGCCCCTTTTTGTTTCCTTTTCAGTAGCTTACAAAGCAGACAACTTGCTCAATTAACACATTAGTACGTTTAGCGCAGCTCGCGTAAATGGCGCAAGGCTACCGAAGCAGCGGAGGTGATGGGCACTTGGCTGGTCCGTGTGTTTTCCATAATCATCATCATCGTTATCAGCGGCAGCAGCAGCAGCAGCAGCAGCTTCTTCTCCTTCCACAACTACTTGCCATCTTCTTCATCATCATCATCAACTACTACTTCTTCCTCTTATTCTTCTTTTCCACTACTTGCTCGTCATCCTCCATCTTCTCCGTCTTCCCGTCACGTGCCCTTGCGACGTCACGTTACCTGATGTGGCATGATGTCGACGATATAGAAGGTTGCGCTGGTATGTGTACCGTCGCTTCATTACTAGGCAAGGTCGTTTGAAAGTCAGATTTCTTGATAGGGAAAACTATGGCTGTATATATATATATATATATATATATGTATATATATATATATATATATATATATATATATATATATATATATATATATATATATATATATATTCCGCCGCAGTGCCCGTTTCCGCAATAATCATTTTCTCCTGGGCGTTCTCGCAACATTCCCGCGTTGCCAGACGAAGACCGCCGGGCGAGTCAGTCAGTAGTGCGTGGACTATAAGGCTTCTGGCGGGCGACGTGCGTCACCTCTGTTTTGGCCGAAGGTCGTCCGCTGCTCGTGAATCGTGCTACGCGGTACTTAACCTCGCTGAGCCGCTCCAGAATGACGAATGGTCCGACATAACGAGCGAGAAACTTTTGGCACAAGCCCCGTTGCCGCAAGGGCGTCCAGAGCAACACAAGATCGCCAGGATCAAAATGAACGTGTCGGTGACAACTGGCGTAGCGGATTTTTGACCGGTCCTGAGAGGCCAAGGTGCGTAGCCGAGCGAGGCGCCGCGCTTCTTCTGCTCGACAGAGGATCTCGTTAATTGATTCGTTGTCATGAGAGAAATACGGAAGTAAAGCGTCGAGTGTGTAGCGTGGCGGATGAACACAGAGAAGATAGAAAGGTGAATAACCCGTTGTCTCGTGTCGTGCATTTATTGAAGGCATTGGTGACAAAAGCTAGAACAGTGTCCCAGTTCCTGTGGGCAAAATCGGCGTACATGGACATCATGTTCGCAAACGTTCTGTTCGTGCGCTTTACAAGACCGTTAGTTTGCGGATGGTAGGAAGAGGAATGGCGCAAGCTCGAGGAACACAGTCGAAGGGTCTGTCTCACTACATCCGCGGTAAATTGTCGCCCTCGGTCACTGATGACGACGCTGAAGGAGGCCTGAAGGCGGCGACGCTGAAGGTCACTGAAGGCGGCCAAGCGGCGCGTTTGGGGGTCGCTTGTGGCGCTTACATTGGATGCAACTGGCGACGTACCGTTCGGTATCGGTCCGCATCCTCGGCCAGTAAAAGCGTTCTTTAACACGGTAGAATGTTCGTGTGAAACCAAGATGCCCGGAGGTTGGTTCATCGTGCATAGCAGATAAAACTTGTGCGCGAAGACTTTTGGGAACTACTAACAGGTAGGGCGCACCGGTGGTCGCATAGCTGTTCTTGACTTCTTGTACAGGACGCCGTCACGCAGGCGAAAAAAGACTGTCAGAAGAAGGCTCTTGCGCTGCCGCGAACAGCAGCCGTAAGCTCTTATCCTGCTTTTGTTCGGACATGGAGGTGCCCATATCAGGAAATTCCGGGGAAACAAAAGCGATATACTGATCAAAGTCGTGCACTCAGTCGTCGGAAGCGGCATCCGGGAGAGGCAATCAGCGTCAACATGCCGCCGGCCGCTCTTGTAGGAAACGACGAAATCGTATTCCTGTAGACGGAGGTCCCAGCGCGCTAGTCGACCAGAGGGATCCCAAAGATTTACGAGCCAGCATAGTGGATGATGATCTGTGACCACTGCAAAGAGGTGTCCATAGAGGTATGAACGAAACCGCTGCACGGCGAGGATGATGGCCAAACACTCTTGTTCTGTCACTGTATAATTCCGTTTGCAGCGACCCAATGAGTGGCTGGCGCACGTGATCACGTGCTCGTTGGCGCCAACACGCTGGACTAGTGCGGCCCCGATGCCGACACCACTGGCGTCGGTTTGAACCTCAGTTGGTGATGAGGGATCGAAGTGATGGAGAATGGGCTTGGACGTTAACAGAAACTTCAGCCGGCGCAACGATGAGTCGCACTCTTTGGTCCACTCAAAGGGAACACTTTTGTGGAGAAAGCTTGTGAGAGGATGAGCCAAATCAGCAAATCTGGGAATGAATCGCTGGAAGTAAGAGCATAAACCTAAGAAACTTCGCAACTGCTTGACAGATTGAGGCGCCTTGAATGCTTCTTCAGCAGCAGTCTTCTGGGGATCTCATCGTATTCATTCTTCGTCAACCAAGTGTCCAAGCACAAGTGTCTGTCGTTCACCAAAGTGGCACTTCCTTGAATTGAGCACAAGGCCGGCCTTCTCCAAGCAGTTCAGTACTAGGTCTAGGCGCTTGTTGTGCTGACTGAATGTTCGCCCGGAAATGACAACGTCGTCTAGGTAGCACATGCAAATTTCCCATTTCAAGCCGCGCAGTATGGTGTCCATGAACCTTTTGAACGTTGCGGGTGCATTACACAGCCCAAAAGGCATCACGTTAAATTGGAAAAGTCGGTCCGGCGTTACGAATGCCGTCTTTTCTCTGTCGTTATTGTGCATGGGAATTTGCCATTACCCTGATCGTAAATCAGCCGATGAAAAGTCGTTGTTGTTATGTGGGGTTTAACGTCCAAAAACCAGTTCTGATTATGAGAGACGCCGTAGTGAAAGGCTCCGGAAATTTTGACCACGTGGGGTTCGTTAACGTGCACTGACATCGCACAGCACACGGGCCTCAACATTCCGCCTCCGTCGAAATGCAGCCGCCGCGGCCGGGATTCGATCCCGCGGCCCTCGGATCGACGGATGAAAAGTAAGATTTCTCGGTCGACCGGTTTCATCGGTCGATCCCGCGGCCCTCGGATCGACCGATCAAAAGTAACAGGCCATCGATGGCGTGGTCAATTCGCGGCAACGGGTATACATCTTTCTTCGTAACGGTGTTTAGACGACCGTAATCAACACAGAATCGCCGTGTACCATCCTTCTTTTTCACCAATATGACCGGGGTTGCCCAAGGGCTCGACGATTCTTGGATAACTCCCTTGCTCAACATCTCCTGAACTTGGTCGCTGATTATCTTGTGCTCCGTGGGAGACACGCGATAAGGCTTTTGTCGGATCTGTTGGGCTGATCCTGTGTTGGTGCGATGGCGAGTTCTGGAAGCAGGAATGAATGGCGGGCCGTCGTGTTGCGCAAAGTCAAATACTGAGGAATGCTTCGAAAGGAGGGTCACGAACACACTGCGCTCATGATCACTGAGTGACTTAGCTACCATGGCAAGTGTATTTGCCTCTTCAGGGCACGATACACTATTATCCTCTGTGTCTGGTGGGCCTGTAAGCACTGCCATTACTTCATGTGAATATCCCAGAAATGTGTCAGGCTTGAGTTCTTGAGGTAGCACCACCGCTTCAGTAGAACCATTTATCGCCCATAGACCCGTGCATCCATCGATCACCGAAACCATACAATACGGGACAAACACGTTTTTCTTGAGGAAGTTGCTGTGCACAGGTTCCACTGCAGCGTCGAAAATGATGCCAATAGGGCATGAAGCGACGACAGGAACACGAATTGCCGGTAAAGCAGGTACGACTGTATCTGGGACACACAAAACATACTTGCAAGGTGGGTCTTCTAAGAAACGCACGAAACATCTCCATTGACAATGAGCTCTCGCTTTCCACAGTCAACGTTTGCACCGGACAACTGCAGAAAGTCGATTCCAAGAATCACGTCGTGGGTTGAAGGAGCGATAACAATCAATTCAGTGTTAAAACTCGACCACATAAGGAGACATCCACATTGCATACACGAACTGGGTATAATGAGTCACCATTCACTCCCCAAAAACTTGTGCCCCGGTCCCAACGAGGAGATGGTGATCGGGAAGCTCGGAAGGCTGGTGATGGCGTCAGGGTATGGTCAGAAGCTGGGGAACGGTAGCGGTTCCGGGACCTTCCTTCTCCGGAGTAGCTTTCGAGAGGGGGGCTATGGCGCCTTTCTTCCGGAAGCGGCCTCCTGAAGTGGAGTTTGCAAGCCACGGAGTGTTCAAGTGTCGATCACCGGGCGGCGCAGACGACATCGACTGTCCATAGCTCGGCGCACGACGTCGGCTACAATACCTAGCGACGTGACCAGGCGTACCGCAGCGGTGGCATACGGGTAGAGGCCGAACTTCTGGTTAGTAATGCTCTACTTCCGCAGCAGGTTGGAAGTAGCGAAGCTCCTCCCCTTGGAACTCGTACGTTGTGTCAGGTCTTCGCGGACGAACGTTGCGTGGGCGTTGATCAAGGCAGTCGTTAAAGCATGCTGCGGTCTGGTGATAACGCGGTTAATCTCTGTAATCGCTAAAATCCGTAATATTTACGGAATGCTGCCAAGTAGTCGAAGGCGGCGCGCAAACACTATTTTGGAGAGTGGTGGAGTAGCAGTGTGGGGCTGCATGACGTACCCGTTCTTCGTGCCTTAGTAGCTCCTCACGGACAGTCTGACGAATCGTTGACGATAGATCCTTCTGGTAATTCGTGTCTACGCTTCCCACAGTCGTTACATTGGGTGGCCGCTGTGATGATTATTTTATGCAGGTTCTTTTATAGATTCGTTTCCGGACGACTCTCCAAGGCGAAGCCTCCGAGAGCCTAGTTGAGGACAAAGCCGTTCTTCACACAACACAACAAAACAAAAGGGTTTTTAATGTAAACTAATAACAGAAGAGAAGGAAACTAAATGACAAACACTTGTGAGAGAAACGAAAGCATAACATAATTCAGTAAAGTCTCTATAGGCGTTACGGGGCGAGTCCTGGCGATTTACTCTAAGGGTTCGACGGTGATGTGCAGTGGCGACGTGGCGAAAGAAGTTGATGGCTCACCAAATCGTCGATGAGGTTGACTGAAGACAAATGAGCGAAGCGCAGCAGACTTGCGAAGAACACGATGTCAGATGTTTGATGGCGACGGAGGACGTGGGCAGCTAGGCGGCTCGATGAGGTGGTAGCAGCATCCCGGCCAGGCGTCTCGGCGTGGAACTCGGACCCGTAGCCCGACTGTTCCAGCTATGCCTACGGGCACAGGAGTTCACCAAGTTCTTGCCTGGAGCTTGCGAGCCACTGGGGTTCCTTTTGCTGGAGACAGGTCAGCAGGAGGTCCCGGTCGGGTCAAGCCCTGGTGGCTCGGGTCCGGAACCCGACTGCCGTCTTCAACGCCCGGCCCGGTGGACGATCCGCTGCCTTTCTCGAACTCTCCTTCCTGGAACTGTCTTTTGTGGAAAACCCCTTCCGGGGAACCCCCGAGAATCCCGATGCCGCAAGCTTTTCTTGTCTTTCCGCTTACTTGTTCCTGTTTGATTGGCCACCGCTGTGCCACCGTGTTATTCAGCCAGTGGCCGCTAGGAACTCCGTGGATGTTTGTGGTTGGCTGCTTTGTTTTCTGATCCTATTTAATTTTGCAAGGCCACGCCTTTCTCATTCGTCGTCGTTTTCATGTGCCGTCCTCCCGGTCCGCGAGCGTCTTCTCACGTCGTCTTCTTTTTAATGCATCCCTTCTTTTGCTTTTCGCGCGCACTTTTCGAAATCACTCTGGTCGCGCACTTCGCACATCACACCGCCCAAACTTCGGTGTAATGCGGCGAGTCTTCAGCGACTCGAACGTGCGGCAGTGGCGTATTACGTCAGACACGGTGCTCAAGTTTTCCTTGCCAATGAGGAAGCTATGCACGGTCTTCCGAAATGCCTATCAGGAGGAGTCCGACCTTGTCGTCCTCTGACATTCCAGGGTTGATATTCTTGTACAATTTCAGTACTTCCTCTATATGAGTGGTACAAGTTTCACCGACGACTTGAGCTCTCTGAGCTAATGTTGATTTCGCCCGTATATTCTCAGCATCTGAGTCGCCATAACACTTCTTCTCAACCAGACCGGCCACGTAGTGAGCGTATCGGCGTGGTTATCGTACCACCAGGAATGCCGTGCCAGCCAAAAAGAAAACAACGTTTCTAAGCTGGCTGGCAGCGTTCCAGTTAATGTAATGGCTTACCCTTTCATAATGGGTCAGCCGCTCATCGAAGTCTTCCCCCGCTTTTGCAAAGAATGTGCGCGGCTCTGGGTAGTGCTGAATTGGCGCTGGAGTGGCCGTGGCACTGTTGGATGGGGCGTCTCGCTCCGAAGCCATGATGGGGCGCGATCGTCAAAGCCCAGCAAGGCGACGGCTTCTGCGAAGTTGTGATGCTGACGGCTTCGTTGTAGGCTGCGGCACCGCGTGGGAGGTACTCAGCACTTCTCTACCAAATGTTACACTTGAAGAGTGACGGTGACGAGATAAGTCTCAATGCTGGCGTGGTGCGAGAGTCGTCCATAGGCAGCCTGCCGAACGTGGTTGTTCTCTTCTTCCATTCCGCGGCATTGCCCGTTTCGGCAGGTGGGCCTGCCTTCGTCAGAGTAACCAGGGTTACTCTGACGAGCCCACCTGCCGAAACGTTAGTAAAAAAAGTTGTGTTTCGAACGTTTGTTACCCTCTTCCTCAAACACATATTTCACCATATCCATCGATCTTCATTCGCACGCACGCACGCACGCACACACACACACACACACACACACACACACACACATATTATATATATATATATATAGATATATATATATATATATATATATTATATATATATATAGTTCGAAACACAAATTCTTTGCTAACGTTTCGGCAGGTGGGCCTGCCTTCGTCAGAGTAACCAGGTTACTCTGACGAGCCCACCTGCCGAAACGTTAGTAAAAAAAGTTGTGTTTCGAACGTTTGTTACCCTCTTCCTCAAACACATATTTCACCATATCCATCGATCTTCATTCGCACGCACGCACGCACGCACACACACACACACACACACACCACACACACACACACATATATATATATATATATGTATATATATATATATATATATATATATATATATAATATATATATATATGACAGAAACGAAGTGCGCGAAATAAACACGGACGGATATATATATATATATATATATATATATATATATATATATATATATGTTTGAGGAAGAGGGTGACAAACGTTCGAAACACAAATTCTTTGCTAACGTTTCGGCAGGTGGGCCTGCCTTCGTCAGTGTAACCGTCAGAGTCTCAATGCTGGCGTGGTGCGAGAGTCGTCCATAGGCAGCCAGCCGAACGTGGTTGTTCTCTTCTTCCATTCCGCGGCATTGCCCGCCTGCCGAAACGCAGGCCCACCTGCCGAAACGTTAGTAAAGAATTTGTGTTTCGAACGTTTGTCACCCTCTTCCTCAAACACATATTTCACCGGATCCATCGATTTTCATTCGCTCATATATATATATATATATATATATATATATATATATATATATATATATATATATATATATAGATATATATGGGGAAGCCGATGACGACGAGGGGCTGCCTGAGCTCAGCTCGTGCTTGGCTCGCTCATGCTCGTGCTTGGCTGGCTGGAGCAGCGGGCAGTCTAGCCTGGGCCACGGAAGAGCAAAAAAATTACAGCATATCCACGGAGTGAATGATGATGAGTGGGCGAAGCTCGGGATGTGCATCGTAGATCGTGCCGAGTTCCCGAATAATTTAGTTAACGCGCATGCTACGAATCCTCACGGTTCAACTATGCACAATGCACAAGTGAAATCTCCCACCGGCACTTCATTGCAAGTCAAGATCCAGTGTATATATATATATATATATATATATATATATATATATATATATATATATATATATATATATATGGGTTTTGCCGGTGAACGCTTCTCCAACGCGAGCAGTCGGTATTTCTCAATCAAGAAACTCGCTAGGAGACGCTGCCTGCGCCAACGTTGTCTCTCGCGTTTGCCGGGGCAGTGTCGAGTTTGCCGGGGAGCGCGTGGCTATATATGGTGACTTGAAAGAAAGGAAACGGCGCTAATTTCTGCAGCCCGTAAGGGAGCACGGCTAAGCGCCTTGGGGGTAGGGGTATGGGAGTAAAAGAGGAGAAGAAAAGAAAGAGGAGTGGGAGTGTTCAAGACGCGGTAGCTCAAACACGAGCACACCGCACGCAAAGGGCGCCGTCGTCATCGGGGCAGCACACAGCAGTGATGGCGTTTCCGCCGCAGGCGAGTGTCCATTCACTCGCGCTGCAACAGGGGGGTAGGCACGGCAGCGAATTTAACGCATGCCGCGCGCATCGGGTGGTCTGCGGGAACACAGTCCACCACATCTCTGATGACCCCGACGAGCACGGCGATGAGGGCATCACGCGGGTCAATGTCGGGGACCGGTGGGGCAGCAGCAGGCGGCGTCGAAGCGTCGGCAGCAGCAGCAGCAGGTGGTGTGGCAGGGCGGGGTGCCGGCGCGGGGCGCTGGCGTCCGTGAGCCACGGTAGGTGATTTGGACGGGCCGGTCTTCACTGCAGTGGCATAGGAGCGCACCTCGCGGGTCTCCTCGCGCACCGCAGCTTTGACTGCCCGTCTTGATAGCAGGGCCGGTGATGAGGCAAGTACGGTCGCCACGCGCCGTTCCTCCTGCCACCGCGGGCAAGTGGGATTGTCGGCGGCGTGGCTCCCGTTACAATTCACGCACCGGGGCTTGCAAAGGTCTGTGGCCAGGTGTTGGCGGCCACAGATGATGCACGCGCCGACCCGCCGGCATGCCTCGACGACGTGGTCGAAGCGCCCGCACTGTCGGCACTGCTGTGGTCGCGGCTTGATGTGTCGTACTCGAAGCCGCAGCCCGTTGATCTTGACAACTTCGGGAGGGGCAGGAGCACCGAAACGCACCTTTACGGTGCGTCCCTCCCTCGTTGCCGAGAGTACTGGAGCCGCGGAGTCCATTCCGGCACACAGCTGCTCCACAGTGATGTCGCCGTCCACCCCGTACACGTACCCGAGGCTGGAGCGGCGATCGGCTGGTTCCCGGGCAGTCACGGGCACGCCGTTGAGCTCCTTGATGGTCAGGAGCTCGACCAGACTCTCCCCCGACGACGCATCCGCGGCCACAATGTTGCGACGGTGGTTAACGCGCACCGCCGCCACACCGGGCCGCGAAGAGAGTGCCGCGGCAAGAGCCAGGCGAGGCGAGTCCGTGAACGAACTGCCGGGAGTGGAGGGGCGGTAGAGCACAGTCCCTACCGCGCCTGTTGATGGCTCGATCACCGCCGATTCCAGGGCCCGTGCTCGCCAGCGCGCTGCTTTGCTGACGACGAGTTGATATCCATCGTCGGCAGGCGCTGGGGCACGGGGTAGGGGCGGCCGTTCGGCCGAGGTGTTGCGGGGGCTCGCCAGAGGACGGGCCGCTGCTGCTGTGGGCTCGGGGGCTCGTTGTTGTGCCCGCTGCTGCCTCTTACGTTTGTTTCTCCGCCGCCGGGCACTCTTGCTGGCGACGAATGTCACGGCCGTCCTAGGCGGGGCAGCCGCGGTGTCGACAGGGCCGGCGGGCGGAGAAATTGGTTGTGCCGTGCTTGTGGGGTTTGCCGGCGCTTGCGGGGGCGATGACGAAGGTGCGGAGGTGTCGCACGTGGCCAGCTTCCGCGGGCCGTTGTCGTCGTCTTCGTGCTTATCGTGCGGGCGCTTCCGGCATGCCGACACGTCCATCTCCTCGTCCGAGGGCGGGGGAAGAGGTGGCAGCACGGAAGAGCCCGCAATGTTGGCGCTGGGTGCAGCTGCTGTCTCCTCAGCTGCGGCTGGCGCGGTGGTGGGGGTCGCAGGCAATCCTGCGGTGGCTGGCGATTCGGAGAGCGCGGGTGTTGAGACAAGCGCCTCCTGCGCTTTGTCCCGAAGCCACCCTCCGATAGCTGTAGCGGCCTGTTTTTCCAACGCCCGCTGGGACCGGCGACGCATGTCCTCGGCAAGGCGGCGCTGGGCCTTCAGGTAATCGGGAACGCTGACGTCCCAGGAGGACTGCTTGCTGTTCGGCGGTGTCGCATCCATGGAACCACACTCGCGGCACAGGCACAGTCCGTAGAAGAACCGCGAACACTCACGTGTCCGTTAATCCGTGCAGGACGGGAAGGGCACGACGCGCGCGGCGCCGTGTTCGTGCGAGCGAGGCGGCCGCGCGACCGCTCTCGTAGGTGACGAGCTCGCGACTCCGCGTGGCTCCCGGCGCTCGCGGCGAGGGCGAGCGCCAGGTGCCACGCGCTCGCCCTCGGCGCGTGCGTGCGCTCCAGCAGGCACGCGCCGGTGGCTACCTACTACTAACTACTACTACTACTACTACTACATACATCGGGGACGCACGAAATGGCTGCTAATGGGGAATGAGAGACAGAAGAATTCGGCTTTTAGTTAACGCGCACGCTGCGAATTTTTTATTGTTCAACAACGCACAGGAGAAATCTCCCACCGGCACCACCTTGGAGGTCAAAGCGTAAGACTGGTTACGCACTACTACGACTACGACGAGGGACGAACGGGTGCCGCTTTAAGGAGCTTCGCCCCTAAAACGCTTGTTGTCTTGCTGCCTCTGTGTTCTCTCTGAGAGCTCTTGCCGACCACTAGCCCTGAGCCCACAATATATATATATATATATATATATATATATATATATATATATATATATATATATATATATATATATATACATACACCTTAGGCAGCTTTGCTAGTATAAGCATACGATTGGGGTCGCTATTGGTTCTGCATTCTGTTAAGTGCGTGCATCTGCATGCTACCTGTCGCTTTCAAGATTTTCTTGTTATCCTGGGAAAGTTCATGAATCCAATAACTGGAAAAGAAATATTTAGTTAAGACTAGATATTTTGGTACTGAATCCCTTCCTCTCTAGCCACCCCAGTGAAGGGTTACCCATGCGTAACTATGCAATCATAGACGTTTGCTAGGGGCCAAATGAACACTATGGGCTTCTGATTATCTCGCTAGGCTTGCTACGGCGGTGTAGTCGCTATGGTACTCAGTTGCGGATCCAAAGTTTGCAGGATCGAATCCCGCGGGCGGCGGCTGCAGTCCGACGGAAGCGAAATGTTCACGCCTGTTTACTTGCGATGCCAGTGCACATTAAAAAACCGGAGGTCGTCGAAATTTTCGGAGCCCTGCACTACGACGTCTCTCATAATCTGGTTAAGGGACCTAAAACCCCAGAAATCGAAGTCGAGTGATTACCACGCGTCTTCAGAGGAAAGCCCGCAGAAGTGATTTCTTTCCCTTGGCAGCAGTTTGTCCTAGAAGGGATCACGTAATAATTAAGGAGGTTACTTTGTTCATGTTCCTTGTGTACGTCTATAAGAACGACTGTGTCAAATGCACGTGACGGAAGGAAAATGGGATCATCCGATGAGGGGGCTTTTGTTAAGTTGCGTATTCATGCGTTCACTCTGTATGGACATCCATATCGCCTAGTTAATGTTAAGTGACATGATGCACATATGCTACCCCTTCCATAGAGTAGCTGCTCCTCCCATGTCGTGAAGAATAGAACACGGCTTTAACAAACACTAACAAACCGAGCCACACCACTATTGCAATATACTGTTCTCGAAATCGTCAGGCAACAATATTTTCGGCTAAACTCGGCTACGCCCAGTCATACAAGTCAAATCCTGTTCCTGAACAACCTCGTAGCCAAAGCACTCGTTGCCAAGCGGACGACATTCTTTAGAAGTACTTGCTGCTGGACAATTTGATGCGACATCGATATGAGTAAGGACTTGGCGCCGAAGGAACAACCACAAAAGAAAACACACACACATTAAGACAGAGCGCCCACCCTGTGCGCGTTCTTTTGTTCCCCCCCCCCCCCTCTAACTCTTTATTCGTACCGAATGACATGGCTAGTCGAACATTCGGTACAGCGAGCGCTCGCTACCATAGTTTTATCGGTTTCCGAAGGCGTTGGCTCTTAAAGGGTCCCTGAAACGTTTTTTCGACGTTGCGTCACTGATTAGGCAACACAATTGTGAAATCATTCACACCATAAATAAAGCGAAGCACCATGCGCTAAGGCAGCTATGGGCTAATTTCTGTCGCCTTCCTCCTTACCGCTGCTGTTCCTCCTCAACTCGATCTGCTGCGGAGTGCGCGCTAGCGACGACAGCGTCTCCCGCGTCAACCGCTCTGCCGAGCCCAACGTAACGACATAGCGCCCCGATATCCTCACTGAGGTCGCCCGCCTCAACAGTGCTAGCCTCTGTAATAGAGCGCCGGCTACTCGTGTGTGCGCCGCCAGATGCCGCGACGATACCGTTGGTAGAAACGGAGGAGTACGTTGTAGAAGCACGTTGTTCGCAGCTGTGTTTTGAAAATTACGTGCACTTGACTGGTTCGGGGCCAATCAGCGACCCCCCATTCGATCGGTCGATCGCGAGGGCGTTTGAAAACGCCTTTTGGCGAGCCGCTGAGATCTTTTGCGATACATGTGTTGAAAACCTTATTGTAAATTCCACACTTTGCGCACAGCGCTGAAATCTGCCCTCAAATGATCCTAATGACTCGCTCTACTGGATAGCCATGTTTGCACAAAATTGTCAAAACCGTTTCAGGGTCCCTTTTAGTCAAAGGCGAGGCGTCCGTTGCCGCCTCTAAAGCTCGTCGCTATCGGCTTTCTGGATCCTTGAACAATCCCGGTTAGGCACTCCGTTTATGGTCATTTCTGTCTTCCACTGCATTTTTTTCTACGTTCATTCGTCTTTTCTTTCTCCTTCCTATATTAACGCAAAAGTGTTTTATGCCGGGGTCCACCAAGAGATCACTGACATACTCCCTGTAACGGAAGTGGATCCTCCAAAAAAATACGGCAGATACCACGTGCAGTGGGCATCAAGGAAGTGCGATGCACGCATCAGGAACGTAAAATGGATCTGCATTGTTGCCTTGCTATACAGATTTTGGCGGATATGAAGTGAACGAAACGGCCGCAAGAGCACGAAAACTGTGGCATGTAAACCGTGCTGATCTCGACATGCATGTCATGATTTCATTTTAAGATCTGTCCTTAATGTTTTGCATGCAGTCATATTGTGCCATACCAATTTTCGTACACATCCCATTAACGAAACGGCCAGGAGAACACCAAGACCGTGGCATGTAAATCATGTCACTCATGATATGCATATTAAGACTTTCATGTTATGACCGGTCAGTTATTTCGCCATGCAGTCATGTTGTGCCATACAAATTTTCGCATACATTCCGTTAACCACACGGCCAGGAGAGCACCAAGACAGTGGCCTGTAAATCATGTCGCTCATGACATGCATATCAAGACTTTCACGTTATGACCTGTCATTTATTTTCGTCATGCAGTCATGTTGTGCCACACCACTTTTCGCATACATCCCGTTAACGAAACGGCCAGGAGGGTACCAAGACAGTGGCATGTAAATTTATTTATTTATTTATTTATTTATTTAGGCCCGTGTACTGTGCGATGTCAGTGCACGTTAAATAACCCCAGGTGGTCGAAATTTCCGGAGACCTCCACTACGGCGTCTCTCATAATCAGAGCTGGTTTTCAAAAGAGTGGACTGTTGGGCAAGTTGGTGTTCAGACATGGAATACATCGTGAAAGCGCTACCACACAACACAGAGGAAGAAGAGACGAGCACAGGCGCAAACTAACAACTGATTTATTGAACGCAGATCAACAGGTATATATACAAGCAAGCTGCGCAGGCGCCTGTTCTAACGATCGCTGTGACGATGCGCCTGCGCAGCTTGCTTGTATATATACCTGTTGATCTGCGTTCAATAAATCAGTTGTTAGTTTGCGCCTGTGCTCGTCTCTTCTTCCTCTGTGTTGTGTGGTAGCGCTTTCACGATGTATTCCATGTCAGAGCTGGTTTTGGGACGTGAAACACCACAAAACAACATATTTATTCATTTTTATACATACTGCAGCCCGTTAGGGCTATGGCAGGAGTGAGCGTGCACGAAAAATATATACATATATACAGAAATATGCGAACATTGAAACTGACAAGAAGCAACAAGATATGAAATAGGTAAAACGAACTATACATTATAAACGGTATTCAAAAATTCAGAAATTGGTAAACAACGAACTTCGGCAGGCAACAAATTCCATTGTTCAATCGTGCGTGCAAAAGAAACTGTATGTAAACGTATTAGTGCGTGGATGGAAAGGTCTAATGTTTGAAACATGATAAGCTGTAGTTCATGTAGGGCAAGCAGGCATCGAAAGGAAGGGATCAGAGAGGGAACAAAGGGAGTTTTGATAAGAGTACAAAAGCTTCAAGGATTCTACGCTACGTCGTTTTGAAAGAGGATGCAGGTTTATTTCCAAAAGAGCAGCTGACGGTGAGAAGTGTCGGTTAAAGCGGCGAAAAATGAAGCGGATAGCCTTCCGCTGGACCGATTCGACAAGATTAATTTCACACTGCTTATACGGGTTTCCCACCGGGGAAGCATATTCTAGGATTGGACGAATCAATGTTTTGTACGCCACTAATTTAGTGTCCTTCGGAGCATCAGACAAAGACCTGCGGATGTAACCCAGTTTTGAACGCTTTACCACAGATGTAATCTATACGATTCCACCAAGAAAATGTGGGTGTAAATATGATGCTCAAATATTTGTACTGAAAACTCTTGTTAGATGGGCACCATCGCAAGCATAATAAAAAATTATTGGAGACTGCCGGTTAGTAAAAGACATTATAATAGTTTTATTGAAATTAATATTCATCCTCCAGGTAGCACCAATCGCAAAATGAGACATAAGCTCCGTGTAGGCACTGATGATCGGCGATGGAACCAAATGGATGATATATAACACAGTTGACGCGACGCAGCGAGCAGATGTTCAACCGCCACCTATTTCAGACTGTGTGCCTCGCAGTCGTTATGGCCGTGTTATAAAAGCACCCGACCGACCAGATAGTCGAACTGTCACCAAAAACTTAGCTGTTGTTGCGATCTCTAGACCCGAGTGAAAAAAAGTAAGAAGGCTGTCTTCCTGCTCCTCTAAAACTTCCTCCTTCTCCTCTAAATGATGGCTTCCTTGGTACTTCCTTCTTCAAACTGGGCTTCCGCGCTGGCACCCAATGTTTCACGACCTCCAGTCGTCGTGTCCACGTAGCCGAAGTTGCAGTCCGTTGCAAAAGTTCGCAGAGCTGTTACATAGTCCTTTACAGATTCGTTAGCGAGCTGGTCTCGTTTCTGGAGGCGAAATCATCCAAGTAACTCGGACGGCCTGGGGTCGAAGTGGTGATTTAGGAGTTTGATGATGTCCTCGAAGTCCACCTCAGAAGGCTTCAGTGGTGCCACCAGCACCCTCAGAGTCTCGTAGGTTTGCTAACCGCAGAGAGTCTGCAGAACCGCTCGCTTCTTGGAAGATACAATGATGTCGTTGGCTTCGTTGTAGAACTCCAGACGCTCTACCCATGATGACACGTCGGTGCCGGGCAAAAATTCTCGTAACTTGCCTTTAGGCATCGTATTCAACGAAACGTTGTTCCTCGGGGTCGCCAGTATTATAAAGTGCTTTTTATTACATCTGGAACGCTGCCGAGAGCTGCGCGGTCACGAGCTCAGAGCGCGGTTCACGCTGCTTCGTTCTCCTCGTCTCCGCCCGATCGTCCAAATGCTGATATATAATAACCGTCATCCGCGTGGAGGCGCATCTTAGAAGTAACATAATCAGGGAGGTCATTAATAAACAATAAGAATAGAAGTGGACCAAGCACGGATCCCTGAGGCACCCCTGAGGTGACGTCAACTACAGATGATTCCGCAGAATCATAGCACACGAATTGGGACCGCATGGATAGAAAACTGGAAATCCATAACACCAACTGGGGATTTTTTAAAATAATACGGAGTTTAACAAGTAATTTAGAATGCAGTACAGTGTCAAAAGCCTTGCTAAAATCAATGGAAATGGCGTCAATCTGATTACCTAGGTCGAACTGAAGCGAAAGGTCGTGGGTGAATTCTGAAAGTTGGGTTACAGTACTGAAACCTTTCCTAAAGCCGTGTTGGAACGTAGTCAAGAGGTCGTTGTTTTCAAGGAACATTATAATTTGCTTATAAATTATGTGTTCTAGCATCTTACATGAGGTTGGCGTTAAAGAAATAGGCCTATAATTTGATAAAAGTGGTCTGTCAACCGATTTATACAACGGCAGTACTTTAGCACTTTTCCAGGAAGATGGAACTACGCTGCAATTATGGGAACATTGAAATATAGTGAACAGGTACCTAGATGTCCACAGAGCAAATCTGAATCATGTCGCTCATGACATGCATATCAAGACTTTCATGTTATGACCTGTCATTTATTTTCGTCATGCAGTCATGTTGTGCCATACAGATCTTCGCATATATTCCGTTAACCAAACGGCCAGGAGAACACGGAGACCATGGCATGTAATTAATGCCGCTCATGACATGCATATCACGATTTTTATGTTATGACCTCTCATTTATGTTCTTCATGCACTTATGTTTTGCCACACCACTCTTCGCATACATCCCATTAACGAAACGGCCAGAAGAGTACCAGTAGCGTGGCATATAAGTCATGCCGCTCATGACGTGCATGGCAAAATTGTCATGTCTGCCTTTCAATTATGATCGTTATGAAGTCATGTTGTTCCATACCAATTTTCGTATACATCCCGTTAACGAAACGGCCAGGAGAACTCCAAGACTGTGGCATATAAATCATGTCGCTCATGATGTGCATATCAAGTATTTCATGTTATGGCCTGTTATTTATTTTCGTCATGCAGTCATGTTGTGCCGTACAAATTTTCGCATGCATTCCGTTAACCAAACGGTCAGGAGAACATTGAGACCGTGGCATGTAAATCATGCCGCTCATGACATGCACATCACGACTTTAATGTTATGACCTATCATTTATGTTTTTCATGCAGTCATGTTTTGCCAGACCAATTTTCGCATACATCCCATTAACGAAACGGCCAGCAGAGTACCAAGAGAGTGGCATTCAAGTCATGCCGTTCATGACGTGCATGGAAAAATTGTCATGTTATGACCTGTCAATTATATTCGTCATGAAATCATGTTGTGCCGTGCCAATTTTCGCATCCATTCCGTTAACCAAACAGCCAGGAGAGCACCAAGACAGTGGCATGTAAATCATGCCGCTCATAATGTGCATATCATTATTTTCATGTTACGAGCTGCCAATTATGTTCGTCATGCAGTCATGTTGTGGTACACGTATATTCGTATGCATCCCATAACGAAAAGGCCAAGAGAGCACCAAGACTGTGGCATGTAAATCATGCCGCTCATGACATGCGTATCTAGATTTTCATGTTGTAACCTGCCCTTTATGTTCGTTACACAGTCATGTTGTGGCATACCAATTTTCGCATACATCCCGTTAACGAAACGGCCAGGAGAGCACGAAGTCGTAGGCGGCCAGATAGATAGATACTAGATACGATGCAAGTCGCCGAAGTTCGCTAGGAAATGCTTCGACCTTAAAGGGGTCCTGACCCACCCTCCGGGCTTGGTGAATAAACATATTCTACGGCTTGCCTACGCTGTAATGAAGATCACAGCCAAATGCTGTAGTCATCCGCGAAGCGTAGCGTTCACAGGCGGAGCACAAAGCTTCCACTTCCACAGGAGCCCTGAACTCAAAAAGCGGCTTCACCTCGCGCTCCTTGTATATGCTTTGTTTCGTCATAAAGCATTTACAAGGAGCGTCGCTGCTATTGGCCGATGGCAGACACGCCCGCCTCGGCTGTGTGTGAGCCCTTCGCAACGCACGTTTTTAAAAACCGTAAGCGCGTGCGTGCCGTGCGTACCCTGCGCTTACTTTTCCTTGCGTGGTGAGCACCTATATTGGACAGATAATTGTTGGAAATATGTAAAAATATATTTCTTAATGCGCAAGTCTCATAGACGCCATTGGAAGGCGTCCGTAAACTACCTCGGAATTTATCGTGCGAAAGTCACCATATAGTTTTGCAAGAAGCCAAAAAATGCATGCCAGCATCCTGTAATAAATCACAAATTATTCGCATACTTTAATTAACAATTCATCAGTGACTGTAGATGGGTTTATTCCCTATGGTACTCTAAAGCGCCACCTTCTAGTACTCGTACTCAATAATATGTCTGGAGTCGAACTCAAAATATTTCTTTTATAAGGTGGATTAAAGGACTAGGTCTGATTAGGGCGTTTTCGGGTGGATTAGAGCTCATTAAGGCGCATTAAGGTGGACTATGCCATGTTATAGAGTGGACTACGCTAGACTTAGATTGGAGTGAATTAAGGATTACAGCAGATTAGCGTTGACTAGGGTAAATTAGTGTGGATTGAAATCATTACATCTGAATTTCTGGCTTAATTTGGCGTAACTTAATAGTGTGAGTTTATTGAGGCTTGACTTACCCTTAACTTAATTAGTCAGCACCTAATAAGTGTTACACTAATTCGGCTCGGTCTAATTAACTTAAACATAATCACATATGACTTAATAAGCTGGGCTTCACTAGTCATGACATAATTATGCTAAGGATAATCATTTCTATCCTAATTATACATGGCCTAATTAGTTTAGGCCTAGTTAAGCTGTGCTTTGATATATTGTCAGAATTAGGTATCACTTGATCAATATTACCTTAATTAGGCCTGATTTATTCAGTGTTAGCCTAATTAGTCCTGAAAGATTTAGTATCTGCTTAATGAAGCTCAAAAGGACAGAAAGTTGAGCGAGTTGGTAACAGTCCATAATCAAAAGAAGAGGCGTGCAGGACACGGACACAAGGAGAGCAGTGAACAACACGAACGCCGCTTAATGACCCTTCACCTTGAAGTCTGCAGAATTTACCTTGGATTAATAATTGCTAGCTTAGGTTTGCCCTAACTAGTAATAACCTAGCTATGCGTGGTTTAATCAGTACTAGTTAACTAAACACCGTCTAATTAGAAGCTTGCTTACACTAGACTTGTTCATATCAGCTAAGTTAGCCTTCGCATAATTAGGCTTACGTTAATTAGACTTGGCCTAATTAGTATTGTGGTTTAGTTAATGGTAAACCATTAGTATCCGCTTAATTAGGTGTGACTTGTCATAGCTCAATCAAGCTTGAATTAGTTTAGTTTGGCTTGGTTTGGCGTAGTTGGGTTAGTCCTGTCTGAGCTAGGCTTGAATTAATTATTCCTAATTAGGCTCCCTTGAATTAGGCTTAGTCTTACCTAACTAGTCCTAGGAATCTTAATTAGGCTCCTTTGATTTAGACTTAGCCCTACCTATCTAGTCCTAGGAAGCTTTGTCTTCACTACAGCGTGGCATTGTTATGCTAGCATTAGATAGCTCAGCGGAGTTTTCTGCAGATTCCCAGTTTTACCAATAGCTTAAACAGCTTCACTGTCGAAATTGAACTAGTGTATTCACACATTAAATTAATCCATCCTTCTTTCCGCATGTCAGCGCACCTTATTCCACATTAATCTGTCGGTAGGTGTTCGAGTTGCGAAGGTCTTCCTTTCGAGTCATAGTAGTCACACGTTCGAGCCCGACAAGATGACTAACCCGTCTACAATCACTAATCAACAAATAACTAACTTGGGGTTATGCAGGACAAGGTGGAGCAGCGTTGGCAGTTGCGCTGTTTGTCCTGTCGCCGTCATATGCGCAATATCGAAGACAAGCAGCACACTGACAAAGTAAGCGCACACACCTGCGAGCCTAAACATGTGTCACGAACGAAAACAAAGCTTCGGAGGACCGAAAAAAAATTAGCCGCTTATCTCTGTGCTTCGCTGCAAATTTCGTCGAAAGACGATAGTCTTCTACCGGCCGTACTACATGAGTCCCGGTTCTCTGCGGTTCGGCACGAGCTTCGGGCGTCTGTTCAGCCGCAGGGTACGCTCGCTTAGCCTCTCGGTCAGTGACAATTGGCGCATGGCGCAACTCGTCTGTTTCTGTTGCCTACGGGCGCGCCTCGATTCACGATCTTTCGCTAGCCGCTGGGGTCGTTGCTGTGACGTTTCCTGGGCACGCTTGAGACGACGGGCATCCGCACGCCGGCGCTTCTCCGCTGCAATCTGCTCGTCGGTCTTTTCCCTGCGTTGTCTGGGCATGTCTTGCAGAGTGAGTTCTATGTCATCAAACTGCCATTTATATTTTGCCTTGCCTCAGAGAGCGCCCCGTCTATGTTGAATCGGCCGCATGTACCTGGCATTGATGAAATGGAGGCAGCGCTGCGTGAGATATGGACGCCATCTGGCCATGATAGGGGGAAACGCAAGAACCTTGCGTAGTACGCAGAGCTACTAGCAGGTGGCAGCACCGTGTCGTTGTACCGAAGCGCAGGAAACGTCCGCTTTTTCGTTCATAACGTCGCATTGACAACGCAGCGTGAAACGCTGCGGTCGTTAGAATTACATATCTATGCATTTTCTCAAATAAAGGACTACACCGCCCAATACTCACGTATTGATATTGTGCCTCAGATATGCGCAATATTCGCTTTGTGATATAATGGTTTCTGCGTATGAATGCAGAAACCAGGTCAAGATGGGTGGTCGTTGAGGAAGGAGTTAAACTTTCGCCGTTGTACTGAATCTGGTGAAAAGCAGGACAGACACACACGCAGATAGACAGACCAAAATTTCTGCGTTGAAGTATCCGAAGAAAGACTATCGTCTTTTAAAAATATTCGCTGATTCCATGCGCAGTGGGAATCAAGGAAATGCGAAGCACGTATCAGGAACATAAAATGGATTTACATTGTTGTCTCGCTACACCAAGTTTGGTGCGTATGAAGTTAACGAAACGGCCACAAGAGCACCAAGACTGTGGCATGTAAACCATGCCGCTCATACACGCATGTAATGATTCTAACATTATGACTTGTCATTTACGTTCGTCATGCAGTAGTGTTGTGCCATAGCAATTTTGGTATACATCCCTTTAAGGAAACGAGTGGCATGTAGATCATGCCGCTAATGACATGCATGTCACGATTTTCATGTTATGACCTGTCATTTATGATCGTCATGCAGTCATGTTGTGCCAAACCAATTTTCGTATAGGCGCCGTGCAGTCTTTTCCATGTGCGACATCAGCGCCAGAATCCACTGCCTGGCGGAGAGAAGAAGCAAAATTGGGCAGACTGTGACAGGAAAATACGCGAACGCGATGCGCGTCTCCATCTCTAGCAGCAGCGACCGCCCGTCCAACCTTCTTTTGTTTTATTTCCCTTGAGACGCGCGCTCCAAACCTGCGGCAAACTGTTCCAAAGGGCGACGCCGCGAGCGTTCGTGTGGTTCGCAGCACGCCCGGAAAGGAGCGAAGAAACGCGCGCGTCGCTGTCGATTCGGTTTCCACCGCGCGCGACTGAGCCGTCCGACGAGAGTTACGTAGCGCCCTCTGGTCAGTAGACGGAGCCCATACATCCCATTAAAGAAACGGCAGTATAGCGCCAGGACCATGGCACGTAAATCATGCCGGTCATGACACGCGTGTCATGATTCTAATGTTATGACCTGTCATTTTCGTTCTTCATGCTGTCGTGTTGTGCCATAGCAATTTTGGTATACATCCCATTAACGAAACGACTGGCATGTAAATCATGCCGCCCATGACATGCATGTTATGCTTTTCATGTTATGACCTGTCATTTATGTTCGTCACGCAGTCATATTGTTGCATACAAATTTTCCTACACATCTGTGGCGAGTGGCGGCCCCGAAAAGGCAACCGACTTATGAGAGGAAGAAGACGTGTAGTTGTGTGGGGTGGCGACGCTTGTGAAGGCGCGAGACCCGCGAAGCGCGAGAGAGCGAGACAGGCGAGCCAGCTGCCAGCGAAGACGTGCTGTTCTCGGGGAACGTCACGGCTACCGGTCCGTTGCGGTTCCCGGCTGTTCTCGGGTGCGGTATTGTTCTTGGGGAGCGACCGTCGCGGCTACTGGTCCGTGCGGCTCCTCACTGCTCGGGCAGCCACTAGCGGAGCCTGTGCTTGTGGCCACAGGCTAGGCCGTGCAGCGAACCGGCGACTATTGGGTCCGCCGGTCGCGGCCGTCCACGTGGTCGCGCCTAACATCCAGGACGACGCGCGCCCGGCCCGTCGACAGTCAGGTTGGCGCTTCGGCTACGACGGCACCGTAGTGAACCCCGCCCCGACGCCGTACAGTGACACGAGCGAACAGCACGAGTGGTACGTGTCAGTCAACATAGTGCGGCAACGTGAGACTCCAACGCACGATTTGTACGAGCGAACAACTTCGACGCGACAGACGCGACGCCAGTATTTGTTTATGTGTACGACCCTGTGCAGATATAAATGTTTGTCCGTGTCTGTGCCTCAGCCCCTTTCGTCTGAGTTCCTGGGTCCACGAACCTCTTAAAACATCGCACTAACGAAACCGCCAAGAGAGCACCAAGACCGTGGCATGTAAATCATGTCGCTCATGACATGCATGTCAGGATTTTAATGTTATGACCTGTCAGTCATATTCGCCATGCAGTCATGTCGTGGCATGCCAATTTTCGTGTACATCCCGTTAGCGAAACGCGTGGCATGTAAATCATATCGCCCATGACATGCATATCATGATATTCATGTTATGACCTGTCAGTCATGTTCGCCATGCAGTCATGTCGTGGCATACCAATTTTCGTATACATCCCATTAACAAAACGGCCAGGAGAGCACCAAGACCGTCGCATGTAAATCATGCCGCTCATGACGCGCATGTCATGATTTTCATGTTATGACCTGCCATTTATGTTCGTCAGGCAGTCATGTGCCATACCAATTTTCGCATACATCCCATTAGCGAAACGGCTAGGAGAGCACTAAGACCGTGACATGTAAATCATGCCACTTATGACCTGCATATCATGATATTCATGTTACGACCTGTCATTTATGTTCGTCATGTAGTGATGATGTGGCATACCCATTTTCGTAAACATCCGATTAGCGAAACGACCAGGAGAGCACAAAATCGTAGGCTGATAGATAGATAGATAGATAGATAGATAGATAGATAGATAGATAGATAGATAGATAGATAGATAGATAGATAGATAGATAGATAGATAGATACGCTCGAACTCGCCGAAGTTCGCTAAGAAATGCTTTGCATTTAATAATTGGCCGCGTATCTCCGTGCTTCGCTGCAAATGTCGTCCAAAGACGATAGTCTTCTACCGGCCGTACTACATGAGTCCCGGTTCATCTGCGGTGGTGGTGGTGATAAAAACGTTTATTGTAAGGGATTAGACAGGAGGTATGCTGGGACCAGGCCGTAAAAAGCTGGTCCTCACAAACACTAGGTGGAGCTCCCTAGTTCGGGACTCCAGTGGCGGTAGCCACCGCCCGTGCGCGCCTGACTAAGGCTTGTTGCGCCTGTAAGTCGTGGCAGCCGAGTAGGGTAGCCTCCCAATCCTCCCGTGTTTGGTGGGGTTGGGGGGAATGGCCAGATTGGAAGGGCAAGCCCACACCATGTGGTAGTGTGTCTGAAGACACCGCACTACAGTGCGGGCACCTGCCGCTAAAGTAGGGGCCGAATGTTTTAAGGCTGCCGGGCACTGCAATGTATTGGTAAGAAGGCGGAGTAAGAGCCGTTCATCCGCCTTCTTAAGGCCTTTACATGGGCGGTGGTAAAGGCGATGGCAATCTTGGTAGAATTTTGTAATATCTTTGAAGGTATAGGCCGTATTTGCGGTTCGGCACGAGCTTCGGGCGTTTCCTGGGCACGCTTGAGACGACGGGCATCGGCACGCCGGCGCTTCTCCGCTGCAATCTGCTCGTCGGTCTTTTCCCTGCGTTTTCTGGGCATATCTTGTAGAGTGTGTTTATATCATCAAACGGCCATTTATGTTTTTCCTTGCCTCAGACAGCGCGCCGTCTGTGTTGAATCAGCCGTATGTGGCTGGCATCCTAACAAGCACTAAGGTCTTTAGAATGACGCATCTATGTATTTTCTACTAAAGGAACACACCATCTAATACTCACGTATTGATGTTGCGCCTCGGATATGCGTAATATTTGCTTTTTGGTCGACTGTGTTCACAAGTATGAACGCAGCTACCAGTTCAAGATGGGTGGTCGTTCAGGAAGGGATTAAACTTTCGCCATTCTACTAAATCGAAAAGCAGGACGCGCGCGCACACACACACACACACACACACACACACACACACACACACACACACACACACACCAGAACTTCTGCTTTGAAGTATCCCAAGAAAGACTATCGTCTTTAAGAAATGCAGTGATCGCGAAGGCACGCGACCGAGCCCAGGCTCGGAACGAGCAGGCAGCCGCAAACGCGCTGCGGACAAACAGTCCCCGGTATAGTCGCGCGCTTTTCGTCAGCCACTCTGACACGTCGCTGAAGAACCGCGGTGGGCGGGGCATCTCCTTCGACACCGCCCTAAGGAGCTCTCTACCCTCTGTTCCACACAGTTGCGACAGGACTGGGAAGGGAGTTGTTCCGGTCCCAATATCTTCAATCCTAAGTTCCTAACACACCGTTTTGACAAATCCTTTCGGCGGTGAATTTCTGACAGGCCTTGAATACACACCCAGCCGTTTTCAAAACCAAGCCCGAGTGGTGGTTCAGGACACCTTTAAAAATAAACTTGAATTTGCTCTGAAGAAGTTCCACCCTGGCGGACTCGAACCCACATTCGGCCGGGTTTTGACGAAAGGTGCTCGGTGCTCTACCGGTATACCACTCACTGCAACATGGCTCACACACGGAACAGATTGGCTTTTTTTTCTTTATTGCAGTACAAACACAAAACAGTGCAAACATAAAAATAACATTTAGAACCCGCCAGCGTCTATGAGGCTGGTTGTATATGCTTGTGAACTTTCAGATGTTTTAAGTTATCTATTATACGAAGAAGTTCCTCATCAGCTTCAAGGTGCTTTAGCACTTCACGAAGTTTCGTGACGTTTTCAACAAAATGAGCATTGACAGATCGTGTATAGGATCAGCGTTCCTTACATCCATGCGTGACCTCCATATGCTATAATGTCCTAAAAGCATAAACAGGTCATAAGGGACACTATTTCCTTGTACAGGCAAGAATCGTATACCGTAGGGATCTATTGGAAGATCCTTGGCCTTGACTAGACATCTTGACTAGAGCCTTTAGAAGTTGCATTCAATCTTCGTCTGGTCAAAGCAAAGGTGTTTAACACGGTATGTTTAACAAGCAAAATTACTCTTAAATTAACAAAGCCTCCCTCGTATTGCACTCTTGGTTCGCTTAGGTTCGCTGCGGTGGTACCGCCATCTAGGACCGATAGATAGAGCGAAGCAGATTGTCGTTCTGAATGGCGCCGACAGTTAGCGCTTTGGTAGTGTACGCGTCTCGACCGCCGAGGAATTTAGGGCCGTGCTGATATCATGATGGCGCGTTCCAGGGACAAAATACGAACGCCGGCTCTACAAAATTTGTCTTGCGTGTGTAGAGTTGCGACGCGCACCGCTCTAGGATCGAGAAGACAGCCGTACACAAGCGAATAATTTGCCTTTCGTTGCAGTGGGCTGTGTTTTCACAAAACTATCCGCTGACAAACCGTTCGGTTTCTCTTTCAAGGCGTCACCATTTGCGGACGATCCTCGTTTATGGCAGGCTTGCAGAGGGCTCTGGCGCGTGCAATTCGGTTTTTCCAGAGAAATGTGAGTCGTTCGAAAACTTTCTCTCCTGTACAAGTGTCGAGAATCCCTGCGCCGTGTGGAGATGCCGCTGATGTCTAGATTTAACGTGTTCACATGTTCACAGTACACAAGCCATCTTCCGCCCCTCGATTCGCCAGAACGCCACTTATGCATTCCATACCTTCGCGAAGACAGGCTTCACTTTCGTGTTGTACAGATTCCTATGACAGAGGGATCAACCACATTTTTAAATGCGAAGCATTTCTTAGCGAACTTCGGCGAGTTTGAGCGTATCTATCTATCTACGTAGCGGCCTACGATTTTGTACTCTCCTGGCCGTTGCGCTAATCGGATGTTTACGAAAATTGGTATGCCACATCATGACTACATGACGAACATCAATGAGAGGTCATAACATGAAAATCATGATAGGCATGTCATGAGCGGCATGATTTACATGCCACGGTCTTGGTGCTCTCATGGCTGTTTCGCTAATGGAATGTATGCGAAAATTGGTATGGCACAACATGACTGCCTGACGAACATAAATGGCAAGTCATAACATGAAAATCGTGATATGCATGTCATGAGTGGCATGATTTACATGCCAGGTAGTGGTGCTCTCCTGGCCGTTTCGCTAATGGGATGTATGAGAAAATTGGTGTGGCACAACATGACGGCCTGACGAACATAAAGAGCAGGTCATAACATGAAAATCATGACATGCGTGTCATGAGCGGCATGATTTACATGTCAGTCTCGGTGCTCTTCTGGTCGTCTCGTTAATGGGATGTATACAAAAATTGGTATGCCATAATATGACTGCATGGCGAACATAAATGACAGGTCATAACATGAAAATCATGACATGCATGTCATGAGCGACATAGTTTACATGCCACGCGTTTCGTTAATGGGACGTGTACGCAAATTGGCATGCCACAGCGTGAGTGTATCACAAACATAAATGACAGGACATAACACGAAAATCATGACATGCATGTGATGAGTGACATGATTTACATGCGACAGTCTTGGTGCTCTCCTGGCCGTTTCGTTAATGGGATGTATACGAAAATTGGTATGCCACAACATGACTGCACGGTGAACATGACTGACCGATCACAACATGAAAATCATGATATGCATGTCATGGTCGGCATGATTTACATGCCACGCGTTTGGTTAACGGGATGTATACGAAAATTGGCATGCCACAAGATGATAATGACATGCATGTCATGAGCGACATGATCTACATGCCACGGTCTTGGTGCTCTCTTGGCCGTTTCGTTAGTGGGATGTGTAGGAAAATTGGTATGCAACAATACGACTGCATGACGAACATAAATGACAGGTCATAACCTGAAAAGCATAACATGCATGTCATGGGCGGCATGAGTTACATGCCAGGCGTTTCGTTAATAGGATGTATACAAAAATTGGTGGCACAACACGACAGCATGATGAACGTAAATGACAGGTCATAACATTATAATCATGAAACGCGTGTCGTGAAGGGCGTAATTTACATGCTATGGTCCTGGCGCTATACTGCCGTTTCGTTAATGGGATGTATGGGCTCCGTCTGCTGACCAGAGGGCGCTACGTAGCTCTCGTCAGACGGCTCAGTATCGCTGACATTGGCCTCTTGGGTCGCGCGTATGAGACGCGCGCGCACGATGGACACCGAGGCGACAGCGACGCGCGCGTTTCTTCGCTGCTTTCCGGGCTTGCTGCGAACCACAGGAACGCTCGCGGCGTCGCCCTTTGGAACAGTTTGCCGCAGGTTTGGAGCACGTGTCTCAAACGAAATAAAACGAAATAAGGTGGGACGGGCGGTCGCTGCTGGTGCTATAGAGTTGGAGGTGCTCGGCTGCCACCCAAAATACGCGGGTTCGATCCCGGCCGCGGCTGTCGCATTTTCGATGGAGGCGAAAATGCCAGAGGCCCGTGTACTGTGCTTTGTCAATACACGTTAAAGAACCCCAGGTGGTCTAAATTTCCGGAGCCCTCCACTACGGCCTTTCTCTCCTCTCTATCTCTTTCACTCCCTTACCCCTACCCCCACGGACGCTTAGCCATGCTCCCCTACATGGGCTGCAGAAATTAGCGTCCTTTCCTAACCGAACCACAATCAATCAATCAATCAATCAAAACGCGCATCGCGTTCGCGTATTTTCCTGTAACAGTCCGCCCAATTTTGCTTCTTCTCTCCGCCAGGCAGTGCATTCTGGCGCTGATGTCGCACATGGAAAACTCGACTGCACGGAGCCTATACGAAAATTGGTTTGGCACAACATGACTGCATGACGATCATAAATTACAGATCATAACATGAAAATCGTGAGATGCATGTCATTAGCGGCATTATCTACATGCCACTCGTTTCCTTAAAGGGATGTATACCAAAATTACTATGGCACAACACGACTGCATGACGAACGTAAATGACAAGTCATAACGTTAGAATCATGACATGCGTGTATGAGCGGCATGGTTTACATGCCACAGTCTTGGTGCTCTTCCGGCCGTTTCGTTAACATCATCAAACTCTGTATAGCGAGACAACAATGCAAATCCATTTTACGTTCCTTATGCGTGCTTCACATTTCCTTGATTCCCACTGCACGTGGGATCTGCCAATTTTCATTTTCTAATTTCTTCCCACTCTGTCTCCTCGAATCCTCACTTTTTCTATGCCCTCCTCCTCAGAGCAGGCGTTGCGAGCCGCTCGGCGGCTGTGGCCAGCTTGCTCTTTCCTGACTTCTCCTGGGTCTTATTTGTATTTCACTTCCTCGTATCACTAGGCTTATAGCGCAACGATGTCCCAGTTCTTCACTCATTTCAGCCTTCCACTGTGCGCGTTCGCAGTCACGTTTCCGCTTTAACATATTAGCAAGCCGAGCAGCTTATATTCCATTTGGTCTACGTCTTGCAGAATCGAGTCTGCTGGCGCATGGAAATCATTAGCAGATAAGGCAGCACGCTGATAAGCTGGAGGGCGCGGGCTCGAATCTCAGCCAAGGCGGCCATATTTTGACTCGGGTGAAATCTGAGGACGAACATTTTTTTAGAAACACAGTGGTGCAAGTGAGTTTCAGGGCTCCCGCAAGGCCGATCATCATAGCCCTATCGCGGTAAATGCAGAATGGGCTCTGCATTTACCACGTTAACATGAAGACTCTGTGAACCTAAAATGCCATCTGTACAAGAATGGCATTTGGATATGGTTGTAAGAAAACAGGCTGGGAAGGTGCTCTGTCAGCCTTTGATAATTTAACTCCGATAAAAACAGCATGAGGCGTGAATATTTTGACTTTAGCTTTTGCCGTGTTTCAGTGAAAGCCACTAACCCCACTACACTGAAAATTTCCTGGACGTTATTTTTCTGAGGGGTGAAGGCGGTGAATTTTTATTAGACGATCTCGTTTTTCCTCTATCACGGTACCGCATGTACACACATGGCCAGGGAAAAATCACGAAGCATGGATGTACAATGTTTGATTATATCACAGCAAAGTTGTCTGTAAGTAGGCTGCCGCAGAAATTGCGAACCCGCCGAGAGAAAATTTGGGCCGACCTTCCTGAGTGCAGTGCCTGGCAGTGCGTCACGTTAAGCCGCTATATTACGCTTCTGCAGTGTTTCATTCATCATTACGTGATGTCATTTAGGTCTTATAAATGCACGGCTTATAACAAAATGATATCTGCATTTATGTTATACAGCAGCATTACCATCACCTTAATATATTGCAGCTTGCCATAACAATTGTTGCCACGTCTAAAAAGCAGAATCAGAATGGGTTCTGTCTATCACGTCCTCTCACTCGTGTCCGAAACGCACAGAGGATGGCCGCGTGCGCTTCGCATTGGAAAAAAAAGCCCGCCTGCCGACTCATTTTGCTTGCCTTGTGACACGGATATATATAGAGAGAGGAAAAAAACGGGTTGGAGTGCCTTTATCAAGCATTTTCGATTACGTATTGCAAGTACCCACTTTTCGCTGAACAGGAAAGCGTGTTCCATGTGCCTACTGCCGTTACTTACCAACGGGGCGAAAATTGCAACGCTCACTGAAGGGCTCAGCTTGAAGTGTTCACGACACAGCTGGAAATTCAACGGAAAAATAGTGGGGTTAACGTTAAGGCAAAAAAAAAAATACAACGGTGTGGGCCAGGTAAAAAACGCGCACTAATTACACCTGAGCGTGAATCGATGAGGGAAATAACCACGGGCGGTACATGCAATGAGAAAGGAAGTTGGTCAATAGCGATAAGGGAAAGGACACCAAGGGAAGAAAAGCTTGACAGGGGTCAGAGAATGTTAAGTGGGCAGATGATATTAAAACGTTGCAGTTAGCAGAGGACCGAACTGTCTGGTCAAATGTGGGCGATGCCTCTGGCATTCAATAGGCACAGACGGCACTGTGGGAGGGGTAATTATTACGAAAACGACGACAAATTCATGGGTAGTTGGGTCTGCAGAAAAACAGCGTCAATGCGATGATACCTTGAATGTAATGGTCTTGGTGTCAATAAGTTTATGCTTAGTCGTTGAAGGTTACGTCAAATCGATTCACGAGACGACTTTGAGAACACGGATTTACAAGCAACCGCCTTCAAAATATCGATGAGAGCCCGCTCATTTCTTTTGTGAACAACCTTCGTGCGGGAACGCTGTGTCCCCATAGACTTGTTTGTGTGTTCTGCAGAAAAGAAATGGCCGTCACTCGTAATTAAGTTAGACTGTTCCACTGTGATAATAACAATCGGAGTTTGCTTTATTATAACATAGCATGTGAATACACTATTAATGCAATGCCTCCTTTCTGGCCTCCCGGTGTTTTGACTTCGCAGTGACGCTACAGTATTTCCGCACAGTCCCCCAGGTGTCACCGTGTACGGTCCTCCCACCAGAGCTTCCAAACGGCACTTACACCCTAGTGCCGGAAAATCGTGCGGCCTCGTACAAGTGCAATGAGGGTTTCCAGATTAGTGGCCAACGAAGGCTCACCTGCGTAATATCCAGGGACGGCAAGGATGCTTGGATGCCTGAGCCTTGGCCCGAGTGTCGTCGTAAGTATGATCGTTTGAGAAGCGCTTTGTTCTTTCACCACATTGTGTAGAAGTGTGCCTGATGGGAGCAAAATGTACTTATAAAGATAATCTGTGTGCGATGAAACAGTTATTGCAGCACAAGTATGATAATCACTCTGATGACCGTGTCTTGCGTGTTGTTCTGTGGTGTTGTGCTCTGAACCCGTTATTACTCTGCGCACTCGAGAAATGTCACAACATAAGTTCATCCAGTGTTGGCCCTTGTTTGAAACGGGTGTTATGGTAGGGTCGTTTGACGAACCTTCGTCTGTATGAAGCTCCAACCAGACGTGACCATCAAGGAGCGCCAGCAGGGAGGACGAGGCAACGTGAAGAACAAACAACTAACGTTTAATACGTCGCTACGGGTGAGGGAGGCACTCAAGGGAGCAGCGACAACGTGTGCAGTACATCAACGTCTAGGCGAAGACTACTGCTGACTGCCGGGCGCGTCATTCTCTTCTCTTTTATACCCCTTTCGTGAACATATACGCCCCTTTCGTTCCCTAAGTCCTTAACGATCCACGTACGTCGGAACACGTCCGGAATCGGCAGAGGCGAGGGCACACCGCGGGTTCGTCGGCTGCGGGGAGGGCCTTAGCTTCTGGAGGAGGAGAGAAGGGCACACGCACAATTACTTCATGCGGCTAGCGAATTTGAACACGCTCGCTTGGTGCCTCAGCTCAACGGACAAACTCCTTGTCTGGAGCTCGTTTTAAATGCAGTTGTGCCATTTCAGTCGTTACACGGGAGAAGGAATAGTTTTACAGCGTAAGCTGTTATGACATCACAACAAGGGCCGCTTTTGGCGCCCTAGGTGTCCGCTGCCGCCGCTGCTGCCGCCGACGGTGTCGTAACCGCTATAGCGCCAATTTTAGAACAATAAAAAAAAGAGCCAGGCCTGTGCGGATACGCAGGGCAGTGACAGCGTAACCTGGAGGAGCGGCCTTCTTAGAGGCAATTTTAAACGCTTGGGGAAAATAGTGCCATTAGATGTGGTGCTCATAACTCTTTCATTTCGCCAAGTAGGCAAGTAACCACTACGCCATAATTACTGCGGTATTGTAACTTGAAAATCTGTATAACTGCCCATCTTAGAGAGTCTCTTGGCGTCGTTTTCCCGAGAACGAACCGGACTCTCGGTACGGCGTTGACGGCGTTGACGGCGAGCTGAAGTTTGGTCTTCTCTCTGCACAGCTGTCTGTTGTGCCCGACGTTGCCTTGCAGAAGCCGCGCGCGTAGCTCTGCAGTTCGCTTCTTCAAGAGCGGTGCGTGCCTTGCGAGGAGGTGCCATCAGGCCCGGGAAGGTCTGAAGTTCCCGCGATCGCCACGGAGGGCGAAAAAATCAACCGCGGCGTGTTCCATCGAGTTGCGCGCAAAGTGGAGGTACTAATGCCTCTTTTAGCGGTCGGATACTTTAGTTTGCATTTCTCTGCTAGGGGAGGTCAACGTGAGCAAAAAATTGATATAAAAACGTATTGAAAGTATTCGACGAGTTACAGTGTCATTTTGCATAAAGTAAGTAAAGATGTGTTTCTCTTTGACCTCAAGCATAACGTACGCGCTCGAGTCTAAGTTTTGAGATTACACTGACGCGCGATGAGCAGCATACGATTGGTATTGATTGAGTTTCGGCCGCTTGTTAGATTCCTGTTGTACCGCGGTCATTTCCTTCGACCACGCAGGTTCACTTTAAGTTACCTTGTTTAGATAGCCGCTGCCACACAGCGAACGTGTCTAACGAGGGTGAACTTTGCCAGCTGCGACAGTTCACTCGCATAACGGTTGGGTAGCTTTCGCGTGAAAAATTGATTGCCTGAACTGAGCACAGTGCTGGAAGACAACCTAGGAAAACGGATTCACCTTGCACCATGTGGCCATAAGCACCGGTGAGTAAAAATGCGCTGCTGTGCATCTTCAACACTGATTATTGTTAAACCTGTGTCACACGCGCACATTTGATCGCGATCAGGGCAGATTTCGATTAGGCTCGATGGTGCTCAGCTGCTATATGGTTATTCTTGAGCGTGATCAGGCCCGATAGGAATCGTGTGATGATGGCGATCTGGAAGCCATATCACGATTTGCCTAATGTCAGCGCTAAACTCGATCCAGATCAGTCCTGATCGCGATCAAAAGTGCTCTTGTAACACCGCTGTTGCTTGCAAAACGGTTAAAAAACACATTTCATGAAGTGTTATTATTTGTGAAGCTAATCAGAAGCACGGCTTCTGCGTACCAATCATGTTGTATAAGAATGTTTATTTAAATATCTCACAAATGTATAAATATCTTTACCGTGAAGCATCTGTTACGGACCGCAGCATAAGCTTTGCCTCTCTATGCCAAGTGAGTTACAGCCCGAAATGTACATACATCCATGGTATGTTAAAGACAAATGTGCATAAGAGTATAGAGAAGGAATTCTATATTTCAGTATACAAAATAAGTTCACAAGTGTTAATATCGCATGTTTATGCCGTTGTACAATTTAATTGCTTACTAAAGAAACAAATTTCCCCTTGAGTGAGACTTGGCTAAGCGGCTGCGCACCACTGAAATAGATGCTCAAATAAATCTTACATGCATGCTATTCATGTTTGCAGCATTGTTCTATGCATTGTGAGACATGAATTACAAAGCTATCCATGCTTCTACCATAGTAACAGTGGCTCTTTCTATTTCGGTTTGCCCCGCCACGGTGGTCTAGTGGCTATGGTACTCGGCTGCAGATCCGAGGGTCGCGGGATCGAATCCCGGCTGCGGCGGCTGCATTTCGATGGAGGCGAAATGTTGAGGCCCGTGTACTGTGCGATGTCAGTGCACGTTAAAGAACCCCAGGTGGTCGAAATTTCCGGAGCCCTCCACTACGGCGTCTCTCATAATCAGAACTGGTTTTGGGACGTTAAACCCCACAAATCAATCAATCATCTATTTCGGTTTATCAACCACACCCTTCAAGAAACTGGGCATATCTGCACACACTTAGCTGCTGTAAGCTCTGGACGTACCTCAAGTCAGCAGAGATTGTGTTGCCACTGGAAGTAACCTCAGGGACCCAAAATCCTCACACGGTATGTTTGTCGACATTTAATTGATGGTTATGCTTCGCTTATTTATTAGACCGAGTTTTGGTTCACCATTTCTTTTTTATGGCTTCCTCTTGACCTCGTTTATTTTTCCTATTCAGGGCAAAGGACAACAAAAGGATTGTTAGTTTTCAAGCTACCCCTACCAAGGCGCAAGAAGCTCAAAAGTGGCCATAGCGAAGAGAGATCTTCCTGACAACCATCGGTCACCAAAAACAGTTTACAAGCTCAAGAGATGAAAGGAATGGGAACTGTATACCAAAATGCAATAGCAGTATGTGGTATGTTGAACCAGTGCAAGATTCGGTGGACAAGTGGTTTTTGATGCAAGAAGTAACCAGCGCAAGGGAAATGTGCCGGCTTAGGATTCCTTGGATAGCGACAGTCGCGTGGTATCCTTCTGTAAGTGTGTGTCCGCATTTGTATCGAGTAATGCATATAACATGGTGCAAAACAAGCCAGCAGTAGCGTGTCTGAGAGCAGCATTTCTTTCTTGCACTGAGTGTAGATTGTTGTAAATGTGAACATTATTTTGCACAGCAATGCCAAGGAATGATACAGTAAGGCATAATGCTGTCTTTTCGTGAGCTACATTGTGAAAGATTTTGAAAGTGAAAATTGTGTACAGGCATTTGACCCTTCATTAAAAGACACATGCCATGTAGTGGTCACCTGGAGAATAGCAGCCGTGACTCTACTCCAAAGTACAGTTTGATTATTAGGGCAGAAGGAAGGCTGTACACAAAACTTCAAGCAGTATTTTGTTATACAGGCTGTGTAATTTGTCATGCATTTACAAAGATCATTCCTAGTTGCAGTGAATGAATTCTGCTGGTCTGTTAAAGGGCTTATGTGAGGAGAGACATTCCATACAAAAGCACTGTTGCATGTGTGCAAGCAACCTGTTTTTTCTGTAAGGTTCAGTCACAGGAATACGGTAAATAATAAAATCAGGTCTAGATAAGAGACCTAACGTACGACATCATGTTTTAAAAAGTATGTTTATACAGTACACAGAAGAGGTATACTCAGATCTCATTAGAGCGGTTTGGCTAGCATTTGCTTGTATTTTAGATTTGAATGTGTACTGAGTGCTATTTCCTTGAACGACTATGCAGCTCAAAAAGGTCTGTTTTGAGCAGAGATTTCCCTACAGACCCCTAGAAGAGGTGTTCACACCTCGTTTTCTTTCTAAAGAAACCCCTTAATTTCTAAATGTTTGTATCAAATTCAAAATATCTGGTGCTCCACACCTCCCACTTATGTCTAGAGCCACCTCCTAATTTCAGTTCTTGGGGAAACCTGTGGTTTTTTTGACGCCCATGCTAAGAGTGAGGCACAGCTAAAGGGTAGTGAGGAATAAAACTATAAATCTAGCAGCGACTCTGCTTACTATGCACTCACAGAACCAGAAAAGATTGACTCATTTACTTAACAGTTGATGAACAATGGACAAGCAAGGGTATAGCTTGATCTTTGGAAACGGTCTTCTGTAACGGCCTTGAGAAATGCGTGTGCCAGTTGAAATGTTTGCTTCGGACTGAGGCTTTCTTTGCTAGCCAACTGTCACTTGATTGGAGTGTTTACACCACTGCAAGCCCTTCACCTCTTTCGAATACATAAACCAATTAATCTTTCAACGGGATACCGGAAAGTAAATTTCACTTTACAAGTTCTCTATAATATACGATTTGAGAACCACTGGAAGATGAGCTAGTTGGTAGCAGTTTGTTGTAAGAAAGCAGTTCAGACAGGGACGCGGGAGAAGGAAAACGGAACGTAATATCAAGATCACAGAGTATGTACACAAAAATAGTGGATTATTATCACTTTTTTTTTCATAGCCATGTGCCCCTCGCCAAGTGTTGTCAAAATAGTGTATCAGGGTAATATTGCTGACACTACGCCTTTGGCGAAATTTTGATGCTACCCGTTTAATAACGCCGAAGTCGATAAACACAGACGTGAAGAGTGAACGACAACAGGCGACAGCGTGCACAAATACAGTATGTATACAGTGCTATGCGATTGTAACGTTATACTCGAATCGCGCGATGGCCGGCGCATTCAGTGCTATTGGAGCGCGTTTTATAATCACAGAGGAACCGAAGTGAATCACAATGCTACAGAAAGTATCCCGTTTTCATTGAGTACACCAACGAAGCAAAGCGACGACGAAGAAAGCATCGTCATCCACACTCTTCGAGTACTGCCAGTGCCTTCTCTATAACTAAAAGGCACTGAAACAACGCCACGTTACAAACCCCACGTTTTGGCAAAGCTCATGCCCCCCTCCACTCATCGCATCTGCTACACCAATTCTGTTCGCATAATTTGATCGCATAATTTTCAATATTTTTGTTATGTCTGGCAATCCTCCTTCTAAGATTACGGTTCCATTTTTGTTGCTTTATTCTGCGTTCCATACAACGTTTCGCCTCCTACATGTGAAGGAGTTTACTATCGGCAATATCAGGGGCATCGTCCCCGTCAAGCGTCTTAGTTGCCTCTTCAACGTGACGCGTGAGGGTCTTTGTCCACTTTTCTGTTTTCGATCTTATCTGTGGTAAATTGTTCTCACTTATTTCTGAATAAGTCCCAGTCCGTGATCCTCGGTTGACGCGCACGACGCGTCTTCGCCCCCTTTTTAGGAATCAAGGCCAAAATGAAATGATCACTGCCGAAATTGCACTCCGAATTTGTCCACTTCAGATCTGTCACATTCTTGGAGAAGGTCAGGTCAAGGGAGGTGTCTGCGCACACGCTGTTACCCACTCTGGACGGACTACTAGGGTCCGTGCGTAGGGTGAGGCCGAGCTCGTGCGCGTCCTCCCATAGCTGCCTGCCTTTTGGGTCCTGTTTAGCGCAACCCCATTCCGGGTGCGCTGCATTAAAATCACCCAATATTGAGAAGGGTTCTTCCCGGCTACCTCAATCGCTTTGCGAAATAGGGCCCTGAATCTCACCTTTCTCTGCTGCGGTGTACTCTATAAATATAAGAGGAATACGCTCGGTTCATCTTTCCGGACCATAAGAATTTCCAAGAGTACTGTCTCAAGTCCTCTCGAGTTGACAACGTGCTCGATCGCCGCAATGTTCCGCTTAATCAACGTTGTGACGCGAGATTTATCCCCCTTGTCACTGGAAAACGCTTGGTATCCCGAAAGTTTTGCTGCTTTGCCCGTCTCCTGTAGGGCTATAGCTAGCGGTTTCTCATTGTAATAGCGTCAAGTATCGCGTCATAGTAATAGCGTAATAGCGTCATGTAATAGCGTCAAGTATCGCGGCTTCCAACGCTCGCTTGCGTTGGAAGCCGCGACAGTTCGACTGCCAGATCAAAGGCTCACTTGGTGGGCCTCTGGCCATGTTGGAGCTGGTCGAAATTTTCCTCCGCTTTTAGTGGCCATTCCCCGATGGCAAGTAATTCTGCCTTTTGCTTTTGTGCTTCGCCGGTAAGGCCTTGCATCTGACTTTGAGTCTGTTGTATCGCTCCCATAACTTGGGCCATGAAAGAATCGAACTTAGCATCGATTTCAGCTTCTAATCGTTTCTCTAGTGCCACCAACGGATCAGCGTCTTGCCCTTTGCGTTTCGTTGGGGGTGGTCTAGCTGATTCTACAATCATTTTTTCCTCCTCCGGTGCTGCAGGTTGCCTAGGATGTGCAGCCGCAGGGGCCGGGGGGATGGGTAATTTGGATTGCACATATTGGGGGAAGGGGGAACCCGTGCGCACCTGAAATTTTTGTGGTTGAAACTCCTGAGTGAGCTTTTCGATGTCCTCTTTAAGCGCCCCAACCTCTTTCCGTAATTTATCGATCTCCTCGGCCTGCTTATCTTTTGCCTGGGAAACCCCACTGCCGAAGCTTACACTGTTTTGGTCTTTGCTTTGGCTCCGCATCCTTGGCCATGGTTGCGGCGGTCTCTGGAACTCGACCTTTCCCTGGGTCGGGATCCAGAGCGGCCCCTCGTGCGGGAGCTCGAGCGGCCATGCTGCTGCTGTCTTCCGGTGGTCTCCTCCAGCCTCGGGAAGGAGTCCGTTGCTGCGCAAAAGTCTTCGTGGCTGCGCCTCTCCTTGGAACGACCCCGGGGAGTTTTCTCAGCGGTCTCCCCAGCTGGCTGCTGTTTCTGAAGTCGCTGCTGCTGTCGCATCTTGATCTTGCGTTCCCACTGCTTCTTCTTCACCTCGTAGGGAACCCGATAGATTTCTCTGCATTTTCTGTCACCGAGCGGGTGTCCTTTCCCGCACAGTTGGCACTTGGGCTCACACGAATGGCCTTGTGGCGGTTGCTCCATGCCACAGCCACGACATTTAACTTTTCCGGGGTCCGGGCAGACGTCGTCGCGGTGTTCGCGCCGACCGCAGGCGATGCCAACCTCGTATTTCTTGCGGTGGATTACGCAGCGTTGCGCCATAGGTGTGAGTCGCACCCACCGCGGCACCTCTTTTTCTTCAAACAATATCAAAACTGCTCTCGATGCTTTTCCGAGTCTTCTTACTCCCAGGACCGGGGGATTCCCGTAGGTTCGCAGCCGCTGCAAGATGTCAGCATCGGAGTAGGTCAAAGGGGCTTCATGCGCGACGCCTTTTCCGCAGTCCTCCGGCATAGCGACGTACGTAGTCATTTGGATCTTTTCCCCTTCGAACATGAGGAGCTTCAAGTCGGCGTATTTTCTGTTCCTTTCTGCGTTGATAGTGGCGACGAGAATGGTATGCTGTTTCGAGTTCATCGAGAAGACGTCCTCTCCAGCCGCGTCTGGGCTAACGCCCGCCGCGCAGAGTATTGCGTCAGCAACACTCTTAGCTGAAGGGGGATTAATGCGAGGGTAGGACAGCTTCATTACACTACCCAGAGTTTTGAATCCTAGGTGGGAGGAATGCGGAGTCAGCCGCGGGGCTTACTCTTCCGTTCAAGGAAGAGTAACATAGTCTGCGAGCTGCCATGCTGCTTATGTAGAGTTAGAAACTCACGGAACTCCAGCGTTCGTAGCGTGAACAACGCCCAGTACTCCATCGTTCGCAAATATCGCCGCACAACGATATGCGATTGCAGCGTTGCAGGCCTGGACGTGGCAAGCCTCAACGTACCTTGATATCCTGAATATACAGTCCAAGAAGAAAAAGTACACGTGACTCTCTGCGAGCGCGCCGCGTAAAGATTGTGCGTCGGCGCACGCAGTCGGATCGCGTCTCCGGACGGCCTGCCTGACGCGCACCGATCGGCACCGACAAGAGAAAGCAAGCCAAGAATTCCACCACCGCACTTCTAGTACGCTGTTAAAGACGAGTGCGCGCGCAAGGAGACAAAACAAAAAGCAAAAGCAAACGCAGGCGGAAGGAGAGATATCAACAGAACAGCGAACAGCGCCGGGCGCCGGTGCGAGGGTTCTGTCGGGCGCCAGTTGCGCCTGTGCCGCTGTGGGTGCCCGAAGCAAGCTCAGCCGTATCGCGGATATCGAAATTACGGCCAGTTGGCTCTGTGAACGCTGCATGAGAATGGTGCTGTTGAGTTGACACAGTGTGCGTGTTTTGTGCGGGCAGTCTCTCTGTGTTCTCGTCGCTGAACGCGAAGGTTGTGATGTGACGGCAGGGCAACTTATGTCATGCTGCGACAGTGGTGGTTTCGCCATGCCGCGACGCGCAACCATGCAAGCTCGGCCCATTCCGGCGCAGCCATGGTAAGTCATGCATTTGTTTTGTTTGTTTGTTGGTCTTTATCGCCGCTGATGCATGTGTACGTGTTGTTCTACACATCGCGCTGTCTAAGCGAAATTAAAGGCAAAAAAATGGTTGATTGATTGATTGATCCATCACTGCCACTTCTTCAGAGGAGGCAGAGAACGCCGCCATAGCATTATCCACCCCTGATATCACTGTGATTATTAGTGATTCAAAAAGTGCCATACGTAATTTTAGTGCAGGTCGTATCTCGGAAACTGCCCTTTCAATTCTTAAAAAATTGGCAGATCCCACGTGCAGTGGGAATCAAGGAAATGCGAAGCACGCATAAGGACGTAAAATGGATCTGCATTGTTGTCTCGCTATACTGACTTTGGTACATATGAAGTTAACGAAACGGCCACAAGAGCACCAAGACAATGGCATGTAAACCATGCCGCTCATACACGCATGTCATGATTCTAACGTTATGACTTGTCATTTACGTTCGTCATGCAATCGTGTTGTGTCATAGCAATTTTGGTATACATCCCTTTAAGGAAACGAGTGGCATGTACATCATGCCGCTAATGACATTCATGTCACGATTTTCATGTTATGACCTGTCATTTATGATCGTCATGCAGTCATGTTGTGCCAAACCAATTTTCGTATAGGCGCCGTGCAGTCGAGTTTTCCATGTGCGACATCAGCGCCAGAATGCACTGCCTGGCGGAGAGAAGAAGCAAAATTGGGCAGACAGTGACAGAGAAATACGCGAACGCGATGCGCGTCTCCAACTCTATAGCAGCAGCGACCGCCCGTCCCACCTTCTTTCGTTTTATTTCCTTTGAGACGCGCGCTCCAAACCTGCGGCAAACTGTTCCAAAGGGCGTCGGCGCGAGCGTTCGTGTGGTTCGCAGCACGCCCGGAAAGCAGCGAAGAAACGCGCGCGTCGCTGTCGCCTCAGTTTCCACCGTGCGCGCGCGTCTCATACGTGCGACCGAAGCGGCCAATGTCAGCGATACTTAGCCGTCCGACGAGAGCTACGTAGCGCGCTCTGGTCAGTAGACGGAGCCCATACATCCCATTAACGAAACGGCAGTATAGCGCCAGGACCATGGCATGTAAATCATGCCGGTGATGACACGCGTGTCATGATTCTAATGTTATGACCTGTCATTTACGTTCGTCATGCTGTCGTGTTGTGCCCTAGCAATTTTGGTATGCATCCCATTAACGAAACGCCTGGCATGTAAATCATGCCGCCCATGACATGCATGTTACGCTTTTCATGCTATGACCTGTCATTTACGTTCGTCATGCAGTCATATTGTTGCATACCAATTTTCGTAAACATCCGATTAGCGAAACGGCCAGGAGAGCACAAAATCGTAGGCGGCTAGATAGATAGATAGATAGATACGCTCAAACTCGCCGAAGTTCGCTAAGAAATGCTTCGCATTTAAAAGAGGCGTTAGGCGCATATATAGCAACGACGCGACATAAATGCGCGTTTAGGAACACCCGTGAAAGCAGTACAGGCGTCGGAAGGTCATTCGATCAGCTCATGAAATCGCCGCTTCACTTTAAAAAAATCTTGTGTGATATTATCTCATGCGAGAAGGCTTAAACTTCATGCTTTCGGTGAATGTAAACTAACGCGAAAGACTGCGGCTATCACAAATAATAATTGCTCGTGTAGTACATGCTGACACCACGATATGATCATGAGGCACGCAGTAGGGCTCGGGAAGTGTTGACCATCCGGTGTTCTTTTGATGTGCACTGATAACGCGCAGTATACAGCCCTGTAGCATTTCCGCCTTTTTCGAAAATGCGACCGCCGTGGCCGGGATCTAATCCTCGTCATTCCGGTGAGCTGCCGATGTGTTTATCACGTCGTCATGTGTTTATATGTGCGTGTAACCCATATTTTTAACATTCGCTCAGTTCCGATAATCAGTTTTGTTTTTCCCCCTCAGCCGGGCAATATGTCCACATTTGCATATTATTTTCACCTAGTAACACTGGGGCGGCCTTTGACAAGACGCTCGAATGCAACATGTGTAACTGCGCGATGGACTTTACTAACATTGCGGACCTTTTGAAAGTGCACATGTAACGTTGTTTCGCGTTTCTTTGCCTTTGTGCATTTCGTATAAATGTGTGTGCCGCACAGCAAGTAGGAAGCTCACAACAAACTACTTATCAGAATCTCACTGTTGACTGTAACATGTGTTTGAAAAGTAGACTGCTATAGAGAAGCGAAGTAAGCATTTTCAATGAAGATTTCATTTTTATGTGCACAAAATGTCCAATGGACCTCGTTATTTTGCATCTTTTCCAGGAAGATTTTTCCGGTGAAGCAGCGAGAGTTGCTGGCCCTCAACTTTTTGGACAAGATCGATCATGGGAAGGCTTCTCTGTGCCTCACAATGTGCTGGAACAAATTCGCATACCTTTAAGACTATGAATGAACAATGGGACTTGTGTGGTAGGCTACTGCTGGCAAGCATTTGCAAACACTCCACTGCGGAAAACGTAGCACTTTTTCAAGACCCCTGTGGACACTCCTCCATTTCAACCTTCATTATACCCTGATTGCTTCGCAGCCCACTCAGCTTTCATTTAAGCTCATGCTACTTACTAATTGGCTCAAATGTAGGCAATACTTAAATGCACGTCATTGCTTAGGTCAAAGGGGCTTTCCAGCCATGGTGCATGGTATTCATTTATTTTGAATAGGAAAATAAGGCATGTACAATGCACCATGACAATAATGTTGAGCAAGAAAAGATCCTGCAGGCCCCCACACTGTGTGAATCGGCGTCATGTGAAGCAGTCTGCAAAGAACTTGCCAATGACGAATTCTTTGTCATTCAGCGAAGTGTTACGGGTAGGATCAACCTCCTTGTGCAAAACGCATCAATATCCACTCAAGATGTATGCTTAACGTGGGCTAACCAGGAACGCTGATAGCATGGCGAATGAGTGATAGCTCATGGTATTATTTAATATTGATACTCACATTAGTCCAAAGCACAAATGTCTATTTAGTCAAAGAAAAATGCACTATATGATGCGTGCGTTGATGTGGTCTCAGAAGAATTGTTTGTTGAGTTATTCCTACGGTATGGAGCAATGTTGCACAATAGCATACAGGTATATGCGTTGCTATGATAGTGCTCATCATACATTAGAAATGCAATTCACATAACGCAAGCACCAATATAACAGTTGCTGGTGCAATAGGCTTATTTACTATAACCGCGTTGGAGGAGCCACCGTAGTGGTAGCGTGCCTGCTTGGCACCTTGAGGGCCCGTTTTCAATACCCCCTACCGCTTCGTAGGCTGTTTGTGCATGTGTGTGTGTGTTATGTCTGCATTTCAAGTGCAAGCTACGAGAAATGGTGTTCGTCTCTTGGTTTAAGAGCGAAGCTGCTTGAGCCGGTTATTCTGTGTCAATCATGAACAGCAAAATGTGTGCTGATCCTGGAAGCAATGCGCCTTGTGAGGTGCAGAAAACTTCATGCAACGCTCAGTGTTGTGGGTTCGGTCCCTGCAGCCACGGTGTTTCATATGTCTATTTTAGTTGGTCCTTGATTGGCATAGGCCTTATCAAATCCAAACACCTGTGGCGCATACTCTCATACTGTGGTCTAAGAACTACGGTTGTGAGCTATGCATGATTGCAGTATTGTTAAGCATGACATATATGATGAGTATATCAGGTTAGCAATATCAAATATTTGTCATTCGTGTTAGCCACACATTTATATCCTACCTCCAAAATGTTGCGGTCTACCAGGCAAGTGAGTTAGATAGATAGATATAGATAGATAGATAGATAGATAGATAGATAGATAGATAGATAGATAGATAGATAGATAGATAGATAGATAGATAGATAGTAACTATGTTGACCAAGAAATGCTTCACATTTAATAATTCATCTGGTCACAACTCATGGCCCCAGCTAGCACGTAAACAGTTGAGTGCACTAATGTAGGCATGCCCATTATTGACAGTGGGATTATAAGTGAGCTGTAGTTGTGTATTAGTTAACCTCCCTGCCTTCCTGTCTCTTTATCTCTCTATCTCTGCTTATATGTGTGTTTGTGTATGCACGTGTGAAATGCCAAAGAGTTTTGCAGCTTTCCTCGAGGAATATGTATTAGTTTGAGATATCTTTTGAGTAAATGCACAGAGAAAAAGATGCTTGCAACTTGTAAATTATGTGCATCACTCAGTGCTTTTATGGATTACAATTTCAACTTGTATACCAACACGCCTTTGTGTGCTGTCACATATTTCTAAAGAGTGATGCTAGACTTAGCCTATGTAGTTACCATTGTGTGTTCATTGTGTGTTTGCAGACTCTATGTACTTTGTGCTTACCACCTGTTTAGAAACGTACCAACACATTGGTACACTGTTGTTAAGAAATGTGTGCACCACCGAGCATCATAGTAACATTCAAACCATATCAGTAAACAGTTCTTTCACACTGTTTTACTGCCTCAAATTGCTGAGTATTTACGCTGTATTGTACACATTCTTGTTCCATGGGCTGAATGTTCAAAAACAGTTTTGTGCATGATGTGAAAACGTATATCTGTGCACTGACATGATAGTTGTTACTGTGTTGATTCCAATAAAATATTAGAACAAACGTTTGTTGTGTTGCTTGTGGTGGGACAAATTTTCATGCATGGGAACTAAATAAAGCTTGTGAATGAAAATAAAATGCTAAAATAGCTATCCGTCATTGTTACTGCTTCTACCAGGCAGATTTAACTGGTATTTCTTGCAACACACTGTACGAGAGAAATAGGTGGTGGAAGAGAACAGTGATGTTCAAACAACGACTGGCTGTTCATTTATCAATCACAGCATCGTTTGATGTGCGTAAGTGTAACACCAACTTAAGCATCAAGTGCATGGAATGCTAAGAATATGTGAGAGTATATGTAAGTGACTTTGAGCTTTGAGGATCTCCGCATCTGTCAGTCAGTCACCTGTGCCTGCTTTGTGAAATCTTCAGTTGCCAACAGGCGTAGCGTTCTCCTCCGTTGACAACAGAAAATGCGTAGACACTGCCTGTTTTCTGGAGATGGGTCGCTTATCTGAAGAACAGAGTAACAGATTTTTTTTTTCTTAACATTGATACCGCAGCATCTGTGTAAGAGGTCCAACGCCCACATTTGGAAAACAGAAATGCGAAATCTTTGGTTTTAAAGGGGTCCTGAACCACCCTCCGGGCTTGGTGAAAAAACCTATTTTACGGCTTGCCTACGCTGTAACGAACATCTCAGCCAAATGCTGTAGTCATCTGCGAAGCGTAGCGTTCACAAGCGGAGCAGAAAGCTTCCACTTCTTCAGGAGCCCTCAACTCCAAAAGCGGCTTCTCCTCATGCTCCTTGAATATGCTCTATTTCGTCATAGAGCATTTACAAGGAGCGTCGCTGCTATTGGCCGATGGCAGACATGCCCGCCTCGGCTGTGTGCGGGCCCTTCGCAGCGCGCCTTTTTTGAAACCGTAAGCGCGTGCGTGCCGTGCGTGCCGTGCGTGCCGTGCGCTCGCTTTTCCTTGCGTTGTGAGCACCTATATAGGCAAAATAGTTGCTGGAAATATGTAAAAATATATTTGTTAATGCGCAAGCCTCATAGATGCCATTGGAAGGCGTCCGTAAACTACCGCGGCGTGGACGCGAATGGTGCGGTGCAAAAGTCACCATAAATACAGTTTTCCAAGAAGCTAACAAATGCATCCCTGCAGCTTGTAATAAATCACAAATTAATCCCAAACTTTAATTCATCAGTGATTGTAGATGGGTTTATTCCCTATGGTACTCCAATGCGCCACCTTCTAGTACTCGTACTCAATAACATGGCTGGAGTCGAGCCCAAAATATTTCTTCTATAAGGTAGATTAAAGGACTAGGTTTGAGTAGGGTGTACTTGGGTGGATTAGAGCTAATTAAGGCGCATTAGGGTGCATGAAGACAGACTAAGGTGCATTAAGGTGGACTATGGCATATTACAGAGCGGATTACGCTAGACTTACATTAGGGTGAATTAAGGATTACAGCAGATTAGGGTTGACTAAGGTAAATTAGTTTCGAATGAAATCATTACGTCTGTAATTTTTGGCTTAATTTGGCGTAACTTAATAATCTGAGCTTATTGAGACTTGACTTAGTATTAACTTAATTAGTCAGGACGTAATTAGTGTTACACTAATCAGACTCATCTAATTAACTTATACCTAATGATACATTGTTTAATACGCTGGTCTTCGTTAGTCATGATATAATTATGTTTGGGGTAATTATTCATGTCTTAATTATACATGGCCTAATTAATACAGGCCTAGTTACGCTGCTCTTAGACATGTTATCTTAATTAGGTATTGCTTCATAAATACTACCTGAAATAGCCCTGATTTAATCAGTGTTAGCCTAATTAGTGCTGAAATATTTAGTCTCAACTTAATGAGGCTTGACCTTGAAGTCTTGGCATAATTTACCTTCGATTAATAAGTGCTAGCTTAGGTTTGACTTAACTAGTAATAACCTAGCTAGGCGTGATTTAATTAGTACTACTTAATTAGACACGGTCTAATTAGAAGCTTGTTTACACTAGATTTGTTCATATCAGCTAAATTAGGCTTCGCATAATTAGATTTACCTTAATTAGACAGGGTTTATTAGTATCATGGTTTAAATAATTATAAATCATTAGTATCCGCTCAATTAGGTGTGACTTACTTGTCATAGCTCTATTCAGGTTGAATTAGTTCAGTTTGGCTTGGTTTGGCTTAGGTGGATTAGTCCTGTCTGAACTAGGCTTCAATTAATTATTCCTAATTAGGCTCCCTTGAATTAGACAGCCTTACCTCACTAGCCCTAGGAATCTTAATTAGGCTCCATTGAATGATACTTAGCCTTACCTAACTAGTCCTAGGGAGCTTTGTCTTTACTACAGCGGGGTAGTGTTATGCTAGCATTACATAGCTTAGCGGAGTTTTCGGCAGATTTCCCAGTTTCACCAATAGCTTAAACAGCTTCACTGTGAAAATTGAACTAGTGTATTCACACATTAAATTAATCCATCCATGTTACCGCATGTCAACGCACCTTATTCCACATTAACCTGTCGGCAAGGGTCCCAGTTGTGAAGGTTTTCCTTTCGAGTCATAGTAGTCACGTTCGAGCCCGACAGCATGATTATCCTGTCTGCAATCACTAATCAACAATTAACTAACTTGGGGTTATGCAGGACAAGGTGGAGCAGCGTTGGTAGTTGCGCTGTTTGTCCTGACTCCGCGTTATGCGCAATATCGACGACAAGCAGCGCACTGACAAAGGAAACGCTCACACCTGCGAGCCTAAACGTATGTGATGAACGAAAACAAAGCTTCGGATGATCGAAAAAGAAAGAATGTGGTGATCGCGAGGGCACGCGACCGAGCCCAGGCGCGATGCGAGCAGGCGCCCACAAGCGCGCTGCGAAGAAACAGTCCCCGGTTGTCGCGCGCTTTTCGTCAGCCACTCTGACACGTCGCTGAAGTCGGGTGACGTAAAGCGGTTGGCGGGGCACTTCCTTCGACACGGCGCTAAGGAGCTCTGTACCCTCTATTCCGCAGAGTTGAAACAGGACTGGGAAGAGAAGTTTTCCGGTCGCAATATCTTCGCTCCTAACAAACCGTTTTGAAAAATTCTTTCGGCTGTGAATTTCTGAGAGGCATTCAATACACACCCAGCCGTTTTCTAAACCAAGCCCGAGCGGTGGTTCAGGACCCCTTTAAAGAGGAGAGCTGTCTTGCGTAGACTATGCTTCACCTTGCGGCACGGCACGCCTTGCTCATTCGTTTTCATGGCCACATGCTGTTCAAAAATAGGCGTAATTAGCAAGGAAAGTAGCTGTCGCCGATGACCAGATTTAGTAGCTGAGTACAGCAAATACGACGACAGCATGTCGCACCAAACAGCGCAATGCGCGCAGGTATATACTAATTGCACAAACAGCTGATCGCCAAATCGATGTGGAAACGCCGCTGCCAGTGTGTGTAGCGAACGATAGGTCACACGCGTATAAGTTATACATGTTGGTGTAGGGCACCTAGTGACGTACGCAACTTTTGTATGCGAATGCGGGTGGTTTTTGAACCGCTAGGAACGCGCTGGTGCCAGTGGACGCGTGCGGCTCACGGCAGCATTAGTCAAAATTGCTGAACAGCACATGCCTATGGAATACGCATGCTTGAGTATGACACGCTAAGATACCTTACTTTTACGCAGATGTTTCCTTATATTTAGCGATCGAAACATCTGTGATGCGTAGGGTAGCACGAAATTGAGCGCCGATATACAGGGTATCCCACGTAACTTGAGCCAAGAATTTGAAAATGAAAGGCACTTCAGAGGAGAACTGAACCAAACGTATACTATTCGTACTGGTCTATAGATACTCAGGCTATTTTTTATTTCCCCCTAAAGTAATTAGTTAATTATTTTTAATTAGCTAACTCCTTAATTATGGGCGGAAAACCCAAAATATGAACACTGAGCTGTAGAGCACCTTCATAAACCACCGAATGAATTGTTTCCTGTACGATATGTCTTACGGTGTTAATTTTTCCGCATTCTAAAGAAAGCCCGCGAAATTTGAAAATGAGCCACGTGACGGACCGCGAGCGCACTGCTATAGTGCTGGTCTCAAGCGTGCAACCGGTGAACAAGGTCGCCTGCGGCTGCCACGGGGAAGCGACATGATGCTTTGAAGGTGGTCGATGTTTGTGCGTCCGTCTTTGGTTCAATGACGGTGCACATTCACGCTGCTGGCCGAGCGCTGCCGTGGTGGTAAAGCGCTCAATACTGCGAGGGAAAAAAACAAACAGCAGTTTGATTCTGATTCACGAAGATCAAGAAAACAGAAGATCAAGAAGATCAAGAAAACAAGAAAATAAAGCTATTTTCTTGTTTTATTTATCCGTCTTGGACGCTTATCTCGGCAGCGCTCGGCCAGCAGCGTGAATGTGCACCGTCATTGAACCAAAGACGGACGCCCAAACATCGACCACCTTCAAAGCATCATGTCGCTTCCCCGTGGCAGCCGCAGGCGACCTTGTTCACCGGTAGCACGCTTGAGACCAGCACTATAGCAGTGCGCTCGCGGTCCGTCACGTGGCTCATTTTCAAATTTCGCGGGCTTTCTTTAGAATGCGGAAAAATTAACACCGTAAGACATATCGTACAGGAAACAATTCAGTCGGTGGTTTATGAAGGTGCTCTACAGCTCAGTGTTCATATTTTGGGTTTTCAGCCCATAATTAAGGAGCTAGCTAAATAAAAATAATTAACTAATTACTTTAGGGGGAAATAATAAATAACCTGAGTATCTATAGACCAGTACGAATAGTATACGTTTGGTTCAGTTCTCCTCTGAAGTGCCTTTCATTTTCAAATTGTTGGCTCAAGTTACGTGGGACACCCTGTATAACGCGGTTGCCGCACGGCACGACGATATGAAGAATAATTCATAGCGCAGTGCTTTGCGGGTGGCTTTCTCACCGCCTCGCAAGTTCTGCATTGACCGAACGGAACCACATGCTCATACCGATCAGCTTCGAAGCTCTTAGGCTCAGAAGCAGAGTAGCAATACATTCGGTAGATATATGAGGCCGCGAATAAAGCCACCGGCAGACCGTGGCGTGGTGGCGTGATCGGTAGTGTGTGCGCTTGCTGTGCGTCCGTACCCGGGTTCGATTCTAATGTTGTTGCTGCTTATTTTCGTAGTGTTGTATGTTCTTGATTTCTTTGGTTTCTGTGTTCTGAAGTGCGCCTCTGATGACCGGTACTGTCAATTAAAGTTGGAATGTTTGCTTTTGCGGTGGTATCGACGAGTGATACAAGTGCCGTGCGTACACGAATCAGCTCGCATTCCGCGTTTAGTGGTCATGGCGAGTTATTCTTTCTTTTTTTTCATTCGTGCTTCCGAATCAGCATTGTCTACGATTTCTTTTACACCTTGACGATTAATGAGAGCGTGGCTGCCGCTACGGTGGACCATCCGCGCCGCATGGCACCGTACGTGTGCTCGGCACTGTTGCCGTGAATAAAACAGCTGATAACTGTATTCGCTAATCGTAACGACGTCGAATATTATGTTGTGTCGTTTGAACAGGTAGTGTACTCAATATCCCAAAGGGTTACCAGGCGTTTCCATGGGTTCTGTCTATATTTAGAGCTTAATTACACAGAACACCGCTATTTTCACTGGAAATACAGGGAAAGTCGAGACACTCTGAATGCTTTGCGCAATGGGTGTTTATATGCTTAACGTTGTTGTGTTGTGTGTGCGTTGTACATGGATGCATGTTTTATATATATGATCTCTCGTTTACGCACGTTCTCTTGACGTATTCGCTGTTGCATGGTACGATCGAAAGCTTGGCGCCGCACCATTTTCTTTCTTTTCTTTACGTCCTTCATGAAATGAGTGCTTGAACTCCCACGGAGAAGCATTACTTCACTCCCCTCACACCCCTTCAGCCAGAGTGACAGAACTCTGTGCGAGAGAGTGCGCGCATTCTGTGCGAGAGAATGTGCGCACTCTATGCTACAGAGAGTGCCCAGCACTCCTGAAAAGAGAGTGAAATATGGGACAGGCGTTTACTCTGCCGAAAGGAGTGCCCAGCACTGTAGTGCAGCTAAGAGTGTAGGCACGCACCTCCATATTTCAGCAGACGTACGAGACTGCCGCGAGGTCTCATGATGATTTTTTCGGCTCCGTCCGCAATTCGGGCAGTTTGCTTTTCAACCGACTCCGCCGCTATCTTTCTCCCTTTGCGTTTTTCAGCGGCGCGCTGCCGTTCCATATGGCGTTCCATTTGGCGCGCCTCGTTCTCTAGGGGGGCCGCTTTCCCTCTTTTCTTGCTAACGTACCACTGTCCCGGCACGTTAAATTCTTCCGGATCGATATCCGTACCTTCTACGGTCTCCATCATGGCTAACGCGGTCTCCAGGCGCAGCCGCCGACGGTGGCTGCTCGCCGATAGGCCGTGCCATAGGGTTAGGCTTAGCTCACCATGCGGCGCGTCGAACACTTCGAAGACCCAAAAGACGTCAAAAACGAGGGCCCACCTCGAAAATGATATCATCGGTGTCTGTTCGTCAATGCCTGTCCTTTGTGGCTAGAGTCGAACAAACCGGCAAAACAGTGGTGCTCGAGCGGCCTTAGTCGACGGAGCCCATCGAACGCACGTCCGCTCTCTTGAGTTGGACGCGCGCCATTACACCGCGCACACGCACAATCACCACGTGGGGCTGGGAAGTTTGAAAACGCTCGCTCGGTGCCTCGGCTCAACGGACAGACTCCTTGTTTGGAGTTCGTTTTAAAGGGACCCTGAAACGGTTTTGACGATTTTGTGCAAACATGGTGATCCGGTAGAGCGGGTCACTAGGACCATTACAGGACAGATTTTAGCGCTGTGCGTAAAGTGTGTAATTTACAATAAGGTTTTGAACACGCGTATCGCAAAAGGTCGCAGCGGCTCGCCAAAAAGCGTTTTCAAACGCCCCCGCCATCGAGCGATCGAATGGGAGGTCGCTGATTGGCCCCGACCCAAGTGACGTGCGCGTAATTTTCAAAACCTAGCTGCGAACAACGTGCTTCTACAACGTACTCCTTCGTTTCAGCCAACGGTATCATCGCGGCATCTGGCGGCGTCACACGAGTCGTCGGCGCTCTATTACAGAGGGCTAGCACTGCCGAGGCGGGCGACCTCAGTGAGGATATCGGGGCGCTATGTCACTACGGGAGGCTCGGCAGAGCGGCTGACGCGGGAGGCGCTGTCGTCGCTAGCGCGCACTCCGCGGCAGATCGAGTTGAGGAGGAACAGCAGTGGTAAGGAGGAAGGCGACAGAAATAAGCCCATAGCTGCCTTAGCGCATTGTGCTTCGCTTTATTTATGGTGTGAATGATTTCGCAATTGTGTTGCCTAATCAGTGACGCAATGTCAAAAAAACGTTTCAGGGACCCTTTAAGTGCAGTGGTGCCATTTCAATCGCAAAAGGGGAGAAGGAAAATAGTTTTACAGCATAAGCTGTTATGACATCACAACAAGGGCGCCGTAGGTGTCCAACAAGGGCGTCGTTTTTGGCGCCGTAGGTGTCCGCCGCCGCCGCTGCTGCGGCCGACGGTGTCCGTAACCGCTATCGCGCAAATTTTAGAAGAAAAAAAAATGAGCCAAGCCTGCGCGGAACCACAGGACGGTGACAGCGTAAGCTGGAGAGCGACCTTCTTAGAGGCCATTTTAAACGCTTGGGGAAACTAGTGCAATTAGAGGTGGTGGTGTCCCCTGCTCCATAATTCTTGTCATTTAGCCAAGTAGGCAAGTAACCATGCGGCATAATTACTGCGGTATTGTAACTTGCAAATCTGTATAACTGCCCATCTTAGAGAGTATCTCGGCATCCTTTTCCTGAGAACGAACAGAACTCTCAGCCCGACGTTGACGGCGAGCTGAGGTTTGGGCTTCTTTCTGCACAGCTGTCTGTTGTGCCCGACGTCGCCTTGCAGAAGCCGTGCTCGTAGCTCTGCGATTCGCTTCTTGAGGAGCGGTCTGCACCTTGCGAGGAGGTGGTATCACGTATATCGAAGAGCCAAGTCAGATTGCTGTCGGGGCTCCACACGTCGCCTGCCGCGCGACGCATGGCACGATACGACAGAACTGCTTCAAAGGGCAGTGCTTCGTAATAAGGATGACGGCAAAGTTGAAGATTGTATCATAATGATGAGGTCGATGATGCCTCTGTAATGGGTACGGAGTTACAAAGCATGCCGCCCTGTGTTCTTTCAAATGGTTCTTAGAACTCGTTATGCAATCCACTTTCCGCGACATGTAGTGGCGTATTATTTAGTATTCTGCCACGTATCACCGCACTCGTTAATGCGATTCTTCGGTAGACCTGTTTAGGTCTTTAGCGAAGATGTTTCAAGCACAGGCGTAGCTCAGTGTTCCTCCCATTTGAACGGGGTGGTCTCGGATTAGTCCATCTCTTCGTCAGGGAAATTGCTTCTCTCCTGTTTTTCTTCCGAGAAAGTGACCATTCGTGTTTGCGTGAAATGTAACAGATACGTTTAGTTCATCACCTTCCTAACATAGTAGTGTCGTCAGATGGCGCAGGTATTTCACATGCTCCTTGGGGACTTCTCAAGGAAGTCGTTGACTCGTTTCTTTTTGTGAAAGCTACGTTTAGCCTGGAGTACATTTTTACCGCGAGCCGAAAAACGATTTCTGTTGCACTGGTAGACTCGTTCTTCCCAGATCCTTTGTATCGTTCACCTTACTTAAATCTGCCTTATCAGGAGAAGGGTTTCAGAAATGTGTGTACCTGCTGGTGTTAAAACATTTTTCTTTAATCTTCATTCGGAATCTCTCCCTGTTAAAACCTGGTTGAATTCGAGGGGCTGCTTCGTGCCATGGTCCACGAAGTGCCGATTCTGTCCACAAGCGGAAAAATTGATCACTGTTTTATTGATTGTACACATGGAATGGAATATTTTTTGGGACATTCTCCAGCGGACTCTTAAAAAGGACATGGACATCACTCCGCACACAATTAGGTTTGTACCGTTTAAAACTATTGTCGGTCCACCCTATGATATGGTCGTAGTACTTGGTCTGCACAGCCTGAGGGGATCGAGAATGTGTGATCGCCATGCTGAAAACCCGCGTTCCACTAGGTCAATCTAACGAGAAACCGATGCCTGTGTCAGAAGTGTGTGCGCTGCCCAAGAAGAGCCGCCTGACTGGGTGATCTTGTTGGACGCCTGTGTGTGTTTGCCCGAATTTTGAGTGAGTAGGCTTTCTCTCCCTGTGACCTGTTTCCATTTCCATGTAGTAAAGAAACAACACAGGCGTAGCTCAGTGGTGGAATGCTTGAGTGCCGCGCAGAGGATGTGGGTTCGAATCAACGCAGAGGACGTGGGTATGAATCCTCTTTGGTCCTGGTTATTTTTCTAAAATTTGCGCGATAGCCGTTACGTACACTGGCGGCGGCGGACAACTAGGGCGCCGAAAACGGCCCTTGTTGTGATCTCATAACAGCTTACGCTGTAGGTCAGAACGCAATTCGCCTGCCATTTTGTACCTCCAAGCCGCCAATGGCACCCGCATTCTTGTGTACACCCAACGTTCTGTCATACTGAACCTGGGGCTCCGAAGCCTGTTCCGGTGGGTGTGTTTAGTCGCCGACGTCGGTTCTACAATTATAGGGGTCGACGTTCTTGCTAAGCAGGGGCTACTTGTTGACCTCAGGCACAAATGTCTTCTCGACTCATTAACGAGCTTGTCTGTTGAAGGCATAGCTGCGGCCGCAGCTACAGATGTGGCGCCTTGATGCACTATAGTTGCCGCAGAACCGTTCGCCACCTTAATGAGTTCCCATACCTTACATCTCCACCAGACAGGACTCAACCTGTTGCCCACGCTATTCAACACAATATATTCACATCCGGCCCACCTGTTTTCTGTCGTCCACGGCGCCTGGCTCCCGACACGTTCAAAGTGGCGCACGCAGAGTTCGAGCACATGTTGGAGCTTGGCATAATTAGACCGTCATCCAGCATTTTGGCGCATGCTCGAAGGCCGATCGTTCACCATCTACACTGATCACAAGCCCCTGACATACGCCATCGGTGGTTCCGAATCCCAATATACACCACGAGAGGTACGTCAGCTTTCCTTCATATCGGTGTTCACAACGGACATTCAACACATTAGTGTCTGTGACAACACCCCTGCGGAAAGTGCTCTCAGCCGCGTGGACGCCGTCACATGCAGCAACTGAGCATGACAACCTCGCTTCCATTCAACATCCGCTAACTCGCGACAGCGCAAGAGAGCTGTCCCGATTTGACCAATATGCGCGAAGCGACCACATCCCTCCAACTGGAGCCAATAACTTTTCAGACTGTACCTATTGTGTTCGACACCTCCACAGACACACCGCGGCCGTTTTTACCGGTCGCCTTTCGCAGGCTAGTCTTCAAATGCTTCCACAACCTGGCTCATCTTGGAATTCGAGCTACTCAAAAGTCGTCGCAAATCGATTCGTGTGGCCCGATTCGTGTGGCCCGAATCGATTCGTGTGAACGCGGACATTCACGATTGTGTACGCGCATGTGCGCCTTGTCAGTGCGCTAAAGTTCACCGCCACCCAGTACCACCTCCACGCCCCTTCTTGCAACCCGACGGACGCTTTGCTGTAGTCCACATTGACTTAGCGGGACCACTTCCTCCAAAGGCCATTGTTATTTGTTGACATGCGTCGAAGGTTTCACACGGTGGCCCGAGGCGATGCCAATGCCTGATATCACTGCAGCCACCATTCGCAGAGGTGTTCGTGCTCATTTGGGTCTCACGGTTTCACTGCCGGCAACATTAATCACTGACCGGGGCCATCAGTTTGAGTCCACTTTTCGAAGAGCTTCTAAAGCTCCTTGGAGCGACCCGCCTGCGAACAGCCGCTTAGCATACCCCAGACAAACGGCTCGTTGAGCGCTTCCATCGGCATCTCAAAGCAGCATTGACATCAAGCGGATGCCGAACCAAATGTTTCGAAGCACTTCCCCTAGTTCTGCTGGGCATCCGATCCGCATTAAGGTGGGCTACAAAAGGGTAGTGGGCTTACTGAGGTCCCGCCAATGACGCGGTTTATATCTCACCCGTGAGATAACGCCACCACCGCTTTCAATGTAAGCGACCAAGTTGATCCCCTCAGCGCGAAGCCTGCAAGCACAAGCTGATCTCGCGCAACGCCTACACAATAGAATTTTCGTTTCTTTTTTTTTCTGTGAGCAGGTTATTCATTTGCGGATAGCGCTGGCGCAATTACGTCGCGCTAATCTTGCAGCCGTGATCGATGATTGCAGAGCGCAAGACGCGCGGTAAAGTGGGAGTTTTATATTGTGGTAGAGAGTTCTGATTTCTCATACAATGTTTAGATATCGCGGTTGTACGACCTTTATAATGGTTTGTGGAGTTTAACGTCCCAAAACAAGCTCTGATTATGAGAGACGCCGTAGTGGAGGGCTCCGGAAATTTCGACCACCTGGGGTTCTAACGTGCGCTGACATCGCACAGAACACTGGCCTCAACATGTCGCCTCCATCGAAAAGACCACTGTGGCGGGGCATACTACCTTTAGTGCAACCAAATTGGGGTATCTCTATTACAGTTCTCACAGTAAGCTCCAGGGCGACAAAATAATGCATATAAGGGCACATGTGAAAGCTTTCAAATGCGAAGCATTTCTTAGCGAACTTCAGCGAGTTTGAGCGTATCTATCTATCTATCTATCTATCTATCTATCTATCTATCTATCTATCTATCTATCTATCTATCTATCTATCCAGCCGCCTACGATTTTGTGCTCTCCTGGCCGTTTCGTTAATGGGATGCTTACGAAAACTGGTGTGCCACAACTTGACTGCATGACGAACATAAATGACAGGTTATAACTTGAAAATCATGATATGCATGTCATGAGCGACATGATTTACATGCCACTGTCTTGGTGCCCTCCTGGCCGTTTCGTTAATGGGATGTTTACGAAAATTGGTATGCCACAACATGACTGCATGGCGAACATAAATGACAGGTCATAACATGAAAATCATGACATGCATGTCATGAGCGACATGATTTACATGCCACGGTCTTGGTGCTCTCCTGGCCGTTTCGTTAATGGGATGTTTACGAAAATTCGTATGCCACAACTTGACTGCATGACGAACATAAACGACAGGTCATAACTTGAAAATCGTGACGTGCATGTCATGAGCGACGTGATTTACATGCCACGGTCTTGGTGCTCTCCTGGCCGTTTCGTTAATGGGATGTTTACGAAAATTGGTACGCCACATCATTTGCATGGCGAGCATAAATGACAGGTCATAACATGAAAATCATGACATGCATGTCATGAGCGACATGATTTACATGCCATGGTCTTGGTGCTCTCCTGGCCGTTTCGTTAATGGGATGTTTACGAAAATTGCTATGGCAAAACACGACTGCATGATTATCATAAATGACAGGTCATAACATGAAAATTATTATATGCATGTCATGCGCGACATGATTCACATGTCACGGTCTTGGTCCTCTCCTGGCCGTTTCATTAATGGGATGTATAAGAAAACCAGTATGGCACAACAATACTGCATGACAATCATAAATGACAGGTCATAACGTGAAAATCGTGACATGTATATCATGAGCGGCATTATTTACATGCCACGCGTTTCGTTAATGGGCTGTATACCAAAATTGCTACAGCACAACGCGATTGCATGACGAACGTAAATGATAGGCGAGGGTGCGTTCTTGTTCCTTGCGAGCTGGTAAAGCGTTCATCGAAGAAAGACCGTTTCCATAGTCAATGTGCGCCGTTCGTCCTCTCTGTCACGACTGAGATGACATTGTCTTGGTACCCTGCACCCGGGATCGGCCCACACGTGCACGCACAGCGTCTGACTGCACTTTTGCTGCCGCTGTTGAATAGAGAGAGATCTTGCGCCGAGAGCGAGCGCTAGCGTAGCTACTAAGGCACGACGCGGGACAAGCCTCGACCCTAAGGATCTTCGCCCCTAAAAGCAAAAGCTATAAGGCGTAACTGACTCTCATTTTTTCGAACCCATTGGGCTCAAGGTGACACCGCGTTATTCCTGGCATCAGTTTAAGAGTCACGTTGCACGAGTCCATTTTGTAGACTTCCCGTACATGTTGCATATCAACCTACAAAGAAATAAAGTAGGGCATGTCAAACGTACGTAATTAATCCTGGTGACCAAGCAAGCATACAATGAAGTCCTGTGGATGATATATGTAAAAAAAGCATGACACTTGCGTGGCCTGCAGGTGCATTGAACCCAGATTTCAGTAGCCAGATCCTTAAGAATTTGATTAGAGGAGGTGTCAGATACAAAAAAAGATGTGATTCATCACTGGTTTGTTGGACTTTGCAAGTGGTAGAGCAAGCCGTTGCTTGAATACCAGTGCTTTTCCACGTACTGTGATTCCAACTGGCTCTATCGCCAGTAATAAAGTCCACTTGTTTGTGCTAGTATTGTTGCTTCAATAACAACCTTGGCCAGTGTGTCGGTTTTCATACGACCATGTGTAGCAAAGTAACCAATAATTTGGCTCCATTTGCCTTGAAACGGCACACATAGGATAACCATACCATGGTCACAAGGTACACCTTTGGCCTTGGAATTTGTACATGGGCCTAAATCGACAAAACCCTCAATTACACCACAACTGTTCAGTGAAAAATGCTCCTACCGCTTCAGTTCATCAATTACTAATCCACTATGCTTCTTCCAAACATCAAGCTCAGCTGACGTTTCCTTCAACTGCTTCAGTACTTTTTCACTAAAGCCAAACACAGTGCGGGACGCACGTACATAGTGCTCGACGGTTGATTTGCATGGAAGGGACAGGATGTTATTGCGGTGAAGGTGCTAGTACAGGCGAGGACACTTCATATTCATTATGAGACAATCTAAAACCCTGCTTTTTCTGTAATGCAAGCCATTTGGTTTTACTTTTGAAGCTGCAAAGCATTGTCGAACAGCTTCCTGCTGCCTTGGTAGAAGGTTTGTAATTTTGTGCCTCCAAATTTTCTGTTTCTATGGCAGCATTTCTGCCTCGCATTTTTGCATGCTGCTTTTCCGAATCTCCCCAGCGAGCAAGCAACCTTGTGTTCCTTCTGGCCACAGCTCGCAACTTCAGCGCTGCGTGAAGCCGGCTCCATTTGACTGCGCATAACCATGGCTCGTCGGACCGGCAGTGCTTGTTTCAAATAGCGGCGAGGTACACATTGTGTACCTGAAACAAAGGTGCAATGAATTAAGTTTGCACAACAGGTAAGAGATGCTTCGTAGCACAATAATTACCGCAGCAATACTAGTGAAAAAAAAACACATTATACATACCTTTCTTGGCAACCTGGCCAAGGCATTTGACGCTGAAGTACACCTCGTTGTATGTGAACACATTCTTTTAGCTTAGTCGTAAGAAATTTCACTTCGTAATCTTCATGAGATATTGCCCCAGCAGAAATACACATACTCGTGCTGGTCGCTTGAGTCGAGTACATCTTCAGCCTCCGCCTTTGTTCTCATGGTGCTTTCTTTCAGCAGTGTACTTCTGACAAATACTTTTCAGTAACTCACAGTAGATGACTCGAAAAGTACTACCAGTTTTTCTGAATGCACTTCGTTTTTCGGCGTCACCACGGTCGGACAATACACAATGCCATCGTGATCTGGAGAGCTGTGCTTCGTCCATTGCAATTATGGTAGCTCAAAGCAGCTAAATAAGGACGCTGTTCTGTGGTCATGCTGCGGAGCAGGTACTTGTATTGCGCCCACCTGTGCATCTTCCTGAGTAGTTGCTGCAGCGCCTGGTTCTGCAGTATTAACGCTTGCGTGCAGCACCGTCGAGTCACTACTCGTGCACGTTCTGCGCTTCGCAGGTGACGTAGGAATGCCGGACTTTCTTTTCCGAGACGGCCTTTCTTTCACCGCCTTCTTTGTCAAATACAACGGCAAATTTGGTAGGATCGTGGGGACTGCATCACTGCTCAGCATAGCTTTCCAACGTGGGATTCGCACTTCTTTGCCGTCAAATGAGTGTACAGGATCTCGAATTATGTACCGAGGTTTTAAAAAATGCAGTTCGCGTACCGCGCTTGTGTCTTCGAGAGGTTGTGCGCAATGTGCAAGTTCTTTTCCCACTGTCTTCGGAGTGTTTCGTCCTTGGCCACGCCGAACGACGAAGGTTTGCGGGCACCCTTCACGTGCACGCAGCCCGTCTGGCATCCTGGCCATAACAGTGGTTTTCACGACGTGACGTTATTTCGCGTGAAGTACTGTTTACCGCAGCATATATGCTAACCAAAGAAAAAAAATTCACGAATGAGATGCCTGAAGCCGAAAGCACAAGGCGACGGCGAAACGACGGACGCCACCAAAGCCACTGCAGCGCTGCGAAGAGCTTCCATAGAAGCCGATGGCAGCGCCACTGCGCGGGTCCTTGGAAAAGCTAAAACTCGCTAACATACGTGGTGACGCGGCAACGTACGCCCTCGGCCTGGAGATTGACGTCACTACCCTACTCTATCCAACGTTATCCGCATACAAAGATCTATCCTGCACCACGGCGGATATCGTTTATGGCAGCAAACAGCGCCGCCTTGCTGACTTCTTTAAGAACACCGCGCACCCAAGCCCTCCGCCAGCCAGCGAATATGTGAGCCTCCTTCGAAATGCTTTCCTCAACCTGCGACCCCAACCGACGCGACAGAACCCAGCCCGGGCCGCTTAAATTGTGCCACACATGAAAAAGGCTACACATGTGTTTGTGCGCTACGGCCCTGTGCATGGTTCACTGCAGTGCCATTGCCTCGCACCCTTCCCCGTGCTTGACTGCGTCCCCTCGAACATTGTTGTGGATGTTAATGGATCCCGAGAAAGTATTGCACTCGAGCGCCTGAAGGCCGCGTACAGTGAAAGCACTGTTTCGTCCGTGTCGGCTTCTTTTCAAACCATGTCCCAACCAGTTCTGTGCCCTCCGCACTCTTCCCGCTCCTGCGCGCAGTGTCCACTGGGACCCACTTTGCCCGAGGCCGTTGTAATCGCTCGTCATATTGTTCTCCTCTCATGGGGGGAGTCTCGTAGTGGCACCTGCCACCGCTGAACGCTCGCAGGAGAAAAAATTGGCAGATTCCACGTGCAGTATGAATAAACGAAATGCGAAGCACGCATCAGGAACGTAAAATCGATCTGCATTGTTGTCTCGCCATGCCAAGTTTGGTACATACGAAGTTAAAGAAACGGCCACAAGAGCACCATGACTGTGCCATGTAAACCATGCCGCTCATACACGCATGTCATGATTCTAACGTAATGACCTGTCATTTACGTTCGTCATGCAGTCGCGTTGTGCCATACCAATTTTCGGACACATCCCATTAACGAAACGCCTGGCTTGTAAATCATGCCGCTCAGGACATGCATGTAACGATTTTCCTGTTATGACCTGTCATTTATGATCGTCATGGAGTCTTGTTGTCCCATACCAATTTTCGTATGCATCCCATTAACGAAACGGCATTATAGCGCCAGGACTGTGGTATGTAAATCATGTCGCTCATGATATGCATGTCATGTTATGACCTGTCATTTATGATAGCCATGCAGTCGTGTTGTGCCATGGAAATTTACATCACATTAACGAAACTGCCAGGAGAGCACCAAGACCGTGGGATGTAAATCATGTCGCTCGTGACATGCATATCATGATTTTTCCGTTATTACCAGTCATTTACGTTCGTCATACAGTCATGTTGTGGCATGCCAATTTTCGTATACGTCCCATTAACGAAACGCGTGGCATGTAAACCATGTCGCTCATGATATGCATGTCACGATTTTCATCTTATGACCTGTCATTTGTGTTCGTTATGCAGTCATGTTGTGGCATACCAATTTTCTTATATATCCTATTAAGGGGGACGGGCAATGAAAACTATCTTTGCTACTTATGGGTATAAACTCATGAAATTTGGCACACTGATGTACTTTGTTATGGCGATATCTTAAATGTAATCGGTTTTAAGCTACATATCATACTTTCTGAGTTACATCAATTTATGGACCCTTACATTCACCCCCTAATTCATCAGTTAATTAGACAAAACTTCAATACCATTTTTACTTAAGCATATACACTAAGGCCCACTGTGTGCAGTAAAGCTGTTCACTGATTTTTTTTATGTCCAAATGAGTACAGAAAAAATTTTTGAAATGTGCACGACATATTTTCTTACTAACAACTTTTGCAAAAATACAGTTATAAAGGTTTGTGTGACGTGCAGGTAGAAATGAATAGCTTTACGGTGCTCACTGTTTCAGCATCTAAGTGAAAAAAAATGAAGCTAGCTTCGTCAGTTATGAAATGGCACTGGGATGACTGAGAGCAACGGCTCAAAAATTGGAAGCTGAGAAAACGGAGCTCAAAGTTTTATTTCATGAAAACAGTCAAATGTTAATTTTGAGCAGCTAAATTCTTTCTCGCTTTTGCTGATTGTATTCTTTGTTGGAGAAACACAGTGGTGTGGCTATCCTCAGGTTCGACTGCTCCTTTTTACGATGAAACCAAGATGGCGGCACCTTTGGAAGCCCGATTTTCTTGCGATTTTGGATGACAACAAATAGATAAAGTGGCAATTTCTGTATTACTACTGTGTATTTCATTATAATATTCCACCACAAGGTAAAAAGTAGGTCGAAGGATCATGAAAAAAAAAACGAAAAATGGAGAATTCTGATGAAATTGAGCATTCCCATAGCTACGTCCCCTCCTAACAAAACGGCCAGTATAGCACTAAGACAGTGGCATGTAAATCATGCCGCTCATGACATGCATATTATGATTTTCATGTTTTGACCTATCATTTATGTAGATCATGCAGTCCTGTTATGGCATACCAATTTACGTAAACATCCCATTAGCCAAACGGCCAGGAGAGCACAAAATCGTAGGCGGCTAGATAGATAGATAGATAGATAGATAGATAGATAGATAGATAGATAGATAGATAGATAGATAGATAGATAGATAGATAGATACGCTCAATGTTGCCGAAGTTCGCTAAAAAACGCTTCGATTTAAAACCGGAACCACGTCGCTCCCGTCACTCCTTTGTGTAATCATGCTTAAACCGGGACCGCGCGGCTCATGTCACGCCTTTTTGTAAACCCGCTTGGTGACTTTCCCTCTCCCATCGCTTCCCCGCGCCTCTCCTTCCGCGGTTTGCTGATGGAGAAGACAAAGGCAGTTTCACAGGAAACGTGGTCGTGGTCGGTTCTTCCTGGGCGCGCTCTACAGATTCAAAGACCGACTAGAAGTGGCATATACAAATAGTTTACTCCTGTTGCGGTCTAACCGCTGCCACCGCTTGTCGTGGTTTATCGCTGCCACCATTTGTCGTGGACTCGTGTCGCCTTCAGGCCAGGAGTCCACGGGGCAGGAGGGAAGAGTACGAGGAGATGGTTTGAGAAGAGAATATTTACATTTATGTACAACATGATAGCTTATGGCCGAATCACTGCCGAATCTCAATCGAATCCTTCTCATCCTGGGGTTCTCCCGTGGATTAAGTAACCACCGTCGTCCGGCGACGCCTTCTTGGGAGGGCCCAGTTGACGCTTCTTCTTCCAATCGGAGGTTGCGGGTCCAAAGGGGAAGAGGGTTGTGCACCGCCCCTTTAACCTCGAAGGTGGCCGAGATGATCTGCACGCAGCCGGACCTTATGACGGCGCATCTGGACGCCTTCCGGTGACACATCTGGACGTCTTCCGGCAAGAGGTAACGAGAAAATTGTTACCGGCACTCGGCACGTTCGACTCGTATCGCTAACGACACCTGCGTTAGTGAGTTTCTGGTGGCGCCACTCCGTCTCCGATGTCTCGGACGTAACAGCTCCGTCCGCCGGCGGGAGACTCGACCTGAGGGTGACCAGCATACCAGGTCGGCCGAAGTGTCGGGGTTCGATCAGCTCTCCGTGGGACGGAAGCTCTGATGTGGAGTTCTCACACATGCCTTGGTGGCTCTCGTCCTGGGCACACACGTAAACACACACGCACACGCACAACTACAGGCACGGGAAGTGCCCTGCCCGCACTAGGAGCCATCGAGTCCAAAATACATAAACCAATCTGCCTTACATTTCTCAACTTAAATGAAAGCAACTGTCAAAACATTCGTAAACATTCGCTGAAGCTCCCAATCTTCATTCCTAAATTAATTTGAGCTTACAGTTCACATCAGTTATCATTTCCACTCGATGAACTACATGTGTGAGCTATCGCAATCTGCCGCAAATCCACCAGAATCCACATCTCTTAACCAGTACGTGCCTCACATATGACCCGGAACTTTTGTTCCCAAAATTCTGTGCCGTCAAAGTGAGTCATTATGTTCCCGTAAGCAGGCGAAAGAAAACTGTCGAGCTGCATTAGCGCAAGAGCTAAATTCGCAAACGTGCTCTAAATAAACAGTCATAAACCTATGTAGCAGGAACATTAATCATATTCAAAATCCGTCTTCGCACGTTCTAGTGCTACTTCAACTTCCACTCCGCGGATGTACTACAATAACAGCTCTCTGACCTTGCGGTCACAATTCTTACACTTCAGACACCCTATATAAAATAGCCTTGCTCAGGTCCACACACACTGCACATGCCTTTAAAGCAATAAACAGAAAACAAAACTCGCTAAAATTATGCGCAAAGCTCAATAAGAATATCCATGCTTATTGATCACTCTTGCCTAAAGGCTAACTCAAAACGCTGCCACTATTTACGGATTTGTTGAACACACTAAGCTGATTATTCCCAGCGTTCGCACAATAGACATGAGTCTAAAGCAACAAACAAAAATCTCGCTAGCATTACGCGCTAAAAAATTCCCAACCCTTCCTTATGACTTACTCATGCTAAAAGATAACCTCAAACACTTTCGCGGTTTCGCACGCCCGCTGTACAAACCGCAACACGATTCCTTGCATTCGAACTGAATGACGCGCAAATCAAACACAACACTATTTCAAAACATTTGCGGTCATAGGATTCTTCAAACTCAATCTCTTAAACACATCGCAAACCATTCAACCTCACACGTGACTCTCCTTTCAACGAACAACTCTCTTTCTCACTTTCCACTTTGCCTTCATACTGACTATCGCCTCAACAAAAAAGTTACAGTTCACGAAATTCAATCTTACATCAACGTTAAAGCTACAAAAACAAACCTCGAACTGATCACCTAAACAATCTCGAGAAGCACCACGTTCCAAAGCTAAAATAAACAAATAAACAAAAGTGTCGTTCGAACAAGTCCTCCATTGACATTGCCCGACAACCTAGGTCTGTCTCCCATTTTTGAGACGTACTCGCGGTGGTCGCGCTCGGAACGCTTTTCTTGAACAGGAAACGCAAAACGCGAGACACCTGTTCGGCTCTCCGCACGGCTCCACTATCCTCGCCATCGCCTTTCCTGCGCTACCGCGGTCGCATTGTTCGGCGACTTCGCGACGACCCCTGACCGTGCACACCCGCGACAAAGCACTGTGGAGAGGACGGGAAGTTAACTGCAACCGGCCCTCGGACCGCGCTCGCGCAGAGTGCTCTTCTCCCCCCCTCTTCGTTCGGCGGCTCATACGTGTTCTGCGCCGATTTGCCTTGGATGACAACCACACCTTTTTCATTTTTGTGCTTCTTCGTTTGAAGCCCACCTTGAAACCTTCCACGGCCTGTGTGGCATTCCGCTCACTGCGGCGCCTTTTTGGCCTATGCCGCTTCTTTCTGGGCATTTCGGAGCCCTTCGCTTCCTTTTCATGCACCTGTGCAACATTAATGCTCTCGCTAGCTGGCTGATCCACGCAGTCAAAATGATTTTCAGCTAAATCATCTGTTCCTTCACTCTCCTGACTGGCGGACCGCTTCAAACACTTAGGAAAGTTGCACCTGTCTGCTTCTAAGCTACTTAGCTCGCATACCTGGGAGCTATCCTCAACTGCAACCTCCTCCTCATATTGTGCTTCACTGCACCCTGCTGACCTTTCACTGGTAGTCCTGCCTAGCGAGTCGAAATTACCTTGGACGCGGCATGCAGGATCTACCGTCGCGACATATTCCCTTTGTATCCGCACCAAATCGTCCGCAACCTTACTAGGTGCTTCACACTCGTCCCATTGGTACGATACCTCGTCGCGTTCCTTAAATACAACCTCCTGCTCACATTGCGCTTCACTGCGCTCTCCTGGCCTTTCACTGGTGTTCTTGCTTGACGTGTCGAAATCACCTTGGACATCGCATGCAAGATACACCGTCACGACGCCCTCATTTTGTATGCGTGCCAAATCGCCGCAACCTCTCTAGGTGCTTCTCTTTCGTCCCATTGGCACGATACTTCGTCGCGTTTATTCTGGCCTTCAATGACATCCACTTTCACTGTGGCATCTTTGTCACCAAAGTTCACTTCACTTGTGAACGTATTGCTACTCTCATGTGCGCTAGCCTCCTTTTCGGCTCTGAACTCCACCGCACAAGCTACCACTTCGCACCATTCGTGCACTACTTCCGCAGCTACCTGATTATCTCTCTGCATTGCCTTCCGTTCACGGTCTAGCCTTTCAATCTCTTCATTAAAAAATTTCAACTCTTGCCTGCGTCTTTCGTCCTCAATTCTTTCCTTTATTTCTCTTTCCTGATTAATTAGAATTAAGGTCCCGAAATATTCAATGTCCTCCGGATCGCTACCACTTTCTACTATTAGGTTTTGAATTTCCGATTCAGGCAAGCTCTCATCTACTTCCAAATCAAACTCCTCACACAGCATCAACAGGCTAGCCTTCGTCAAACTCGTCAAATCCATGGTGACTGCTTTAAACTTTGACTCGGCTTTCGCGAAATGCAGAAATCAACCCCACCAGCGTTTCAATTCAGGTCCTAGAGAAATTGAAGCCTGGTAAATTCTACAGAATTAACGAAAGCCCACACTAGCAGTCCCAAGTTGCCTAGTCCTCGTCTACCTTTTTGAATTTCTTAATCCCTCAATCAACTCCGCAATCCTACGTAACTCTTCCTCCTCTGCACCTATCCTTTCAACAAGACCAATAATAAATCTCAAGCTCCCTGTTCACTCCCTCACGTCCACTACCAATAATTCTGCACTTTTCCACAAAGCTATACGGGTTGCCTTCAGCAGCTTGTTTACATTCCTTTGAAAGCTGCTTTCTGCTGAGATACGCACTACCACAATGCTAGGCAGTTGTACGATCGAGCTTTTAACGGTCCTAGGCTAAAAGACTCGATGACTCTCAAGCACAAAGCCAGGCACTCACCCAACACCGTGCAGTCGTGGTACGCTACGAGGATCCCGCCGTCTTCCAGTTCCTAGGGCTTTCGGCCGGTCCTTTCTCCATGGAGCCTCCGGTTCATCACGCCGCTCGCCATCCGTCGTCGTGGTACATCCCACCGCTTGCCAGCCAGTTGTTGCGATCCTCACCGCTGCCACCGCTTGTCGTGGTTTATCGCTGCCACCATTTGTCGTGGACTCGTGTCGCCTTCAGGCCAGGAGTCCACGGGGCAGGAGGGAAGAGTACGAGGAGATGGTTTGAGAAGAGAATATTTACATTTATTTAAAACATGGTAGCTTATGGCCGAATCTCTGCCGAATCTCAATCGAATCCTTCTCATCCTGGGGTTCTCCCGTGGATTAAGTAACCAGCGTCGTCCGGCGACGCCTTCTTGGGAGGGCCCAGTTGACGCTTCTTCTTCCAATCGGAGGTTGCGGGTCCAAAGGGGAAGAGGGTTGTGCACCGCCCCTTTAACCTCGAAGGTGGCCGAGATGATCTGCACGCAGCCGGACCTTATGACGGCGCATCTGGACGCCTTCCGGTGACACATCTGGACGTCTTCCGGCAAGAGGTAACGAGAAAATTGTTACCGGCACTCGGCACGTTCGACTCGTATCTCTAACGACACCTGCGTTAGTGAGTTTCTGGTGGCGCCACTCCGTCTCCGCTGTCTCGGACGTAACACTCCCCAGAATGCATCGTTCCAACACACATGAATGCAGCCGTGGCAATGAAAAAGAGAACATTGCCCATATTCTAATGGAGTGCACAAAGTATGCAAACGAAGGATAAAACAGGAGAGAAAACTTTCAAGTCTGGACAACCGCCCTGTTGCACTACAAAAGTTGTTTGACCGTTGCACACAGACCGCTTACATCAACAGGCAAACATCGCCTTAAAGAATTCTTAGTGGAAACAACACTATACAAGCGTTTGTGACGAACAGTGATGTGTTAGCAGCCCGTGAAACGACATACTTGCGCATTATCCTGTGTTCTGTGGTTATAACCTGGGCCTAATCGAGTACACGCACAATTCTTCATCTTGGAAGAATTATCAGTACCATGGATATAAAGTGCCTGTGAAAACCGGTTAAGGGAAACGATGTACGTGAATCGATGTATTTTGATAGTGCACTATGGACAGATTTGTGTGTATGTGAACTTTTTACTTCAATATGAACTCTATACAGTGAACTGACCATCGGCATATTTTCTTTTGTGTGTGTCAGTTAACTGTCAGTATCCTGTTAACTCCCAGTGACCATTTATTTTTGTTAGATTTTTTATATTTCTTTGCTGCGAAACACAGGGAAATGGAGCAGCCGAGGTGAGAGACCTCACCCTGTCCACAGTAGTCGAGATAGTACAGAACAGGAAAGGCACTCTTTAATACCCTTTGCCACTTTCATGACATGGAATGCGAAGTTCCAGGCACGCGTGTCAGTGACATTTAAGACATTAAATCTTAGCTTCAAAACTTTGATGCTTTTCGCTACAGAGGTGCACGTATTCGATCACGGAACAGAACTTTGAGCAGCCTACGCGTCTCGTTTTACTCGATGAGCGAAGACACGCAGTGTCTAAGATCCTTCACGATGTGCACACTAATGGTGCTCTTGTAACACATACAGTGGAAATTATTATGCAGTTTGAAAAATGCTATGAAGGCTGGTTTAATGTGCTCTCTGACAGCTAAGATGTCGAGCTCAAAAGAAGTTTCCGTTTTCTTTAACCCCTATGCAAGACAACGATTGTGCAGCCATCCCTAGCCGGATCACATTACAGGAAATTACACAGGCCATCTATCACCTACTCATGTCGAAAACACGCGTTTCTGATGGAAGTTTAAAAAGCTTCGAAAACAACCTTGCGTCCCCTTCTGCTAGACATCTTTAAGATGTCTTTTGACTTGGAGATGCTTCCGCGGAATGTTTGCAAAAGCTATGGCCATGGTTTTTGATTCTCGAAAGCACTGAAAGGGAGAAGCTTCGTTCCATTGAGGGCTAGAGAGCAATAGCGCTCTTCAACATAAACTACAAAATATTTGCTAATGTCTTAGCAAATAGGTTACAATTTGTGATCTAGAACCTCATTGGTTCTCACCAGACATGTGGAATTAGAGTGCTCTCTGTACAAACCAATATACACATCGTTCGTACAATCCTCCAGTACTGCTACAGTTCTGAAGAGCATGTTGCAGTGCTTCAGGTAGATCTCGGAAAAACTTTTCATCGCGTCAGTCACTTGTTTCTGTTTTCTCTTTTGGAGCATAGCAATATTGGCACTGTCTTGCTTCAGGGCGCTAGACTTATAGTGATTGTTCGAGACGCCTAAATATCAATGGTCATCTCTCAAGACCTGTTTCTATTCGCTCGTCTGTAAAGCAAGGCTGCCCAATCTCTCAACTGCTGTTTGACTTTACCTCTAGCAACTACGCTTGAACATAATGCGCCATCAAATCGTGTCAATAGATTAAGAATATTACATAATGAAGAATTTAAGATATTAGCTTGTGCGTATGATTTGGCATTCTTTTGCACAGATAAACGTGTAAAAACGGTGGCATTTAAAATTGAAAAATTTTGGCGTTATATCAGGTGCTCCTTTAAACGCCTCTAAACTCGTGGATTCTGGTTTGGCACGTGGGCTCTACGCCAGTTCGCAGGGATAAATTGGGCTCCTATTCCGACAAAGTACCTTGGAGTGCCGCTTGATGCATACAGATTCAGCGCACATTACTGGAAAGAGCGCGTCCCTAAACTTGAACATCAGGCCTAAACATGCGTTCGGCATCGCCTTTCAATCTTCGGGAGGACTGAAGCCTGCAACGCATTTTTAGAAACAAAGCATTACTATGTGTTTCAACTAATTTATTGCGCTTCGTTTTACATACAGCGCTTGCATCGGATTTGGCGACTTTTGTATGGTCCCCCATTTTTGAACCCACGGGACGTGACAGAATATTCAGAACAGTGAAGAGGGCGCATTGGGACTGGTGATTTTGTACTTATGGCAAATGATGATGATGATGATGATGATGCTCCTGTACACCCACGGCAGTCAACTGAAAAAAACAAAAGGGCAAATCATTTCGCGCTTCTTCTTTCGTGGCAGCTCTCATCCCATAATCCAATAATTCTTGCAGATTATACTTGTTAACGCTTTACCTGACTTAGGTGTTTCGTCCGTGAAATTTTTGTGTGCGTCCGTGTTTGTGGGAACTGTACTTCGCGGCCCCGCTCCTTAAAGCCCGTTTTCCGATGGAGTACTTGGACAGATTGTCACGCAAAACGCCATCTTAGGAATTATTATCCAGGTCATTTCCAACTCCATTTTATCGTTAATTATGTCAACATTCCACGTCATGACGTCCTCAAGCGTGTTCGCAAAATGCTAGTTTCTCCTAATTCAAAAACCGTCTTTTATAAACTCCATTCAGAAATATTGCCTGTGAAGGCGTGGTTACACAAGAAGGGTATTTTTGTTTCTTCAGTTGGCTGATGTCCTTGTGACGTACCAGAGACAATGGAACACTGCTTTGTTAACTGCAAGGACGCGATTCGGTTCTACGATATCCTTCAGCGGATTCTGAAGAAACATTTTATCTTTAATTATCTCACTATGCGTAACCTTATGCCATCATACTTGGATGAAGTGGCGTTTTATATGTTTTGCCTTCTGGGAATGCATAGCTGTGGAAGACGCGCATACAGGATCACAACGCAGAACCAGTAACAAATTTCGTTCGAATGGCCAGGCATCTCATTGACATTTACGGCGAACTTGATGTCAGGCCTGAATAGTTCGGCCCACTACTGGGCAAGCGTATCTTGGTGAAGTGCTCATCCCTACCAGTAATGCTGTGCAACACATCTTCAAGAACTCGCCTGGAACACTTATGTGCCTTCTCTCAGTGAATTTGTATCTTAGGCTTTCACTGTTATTTCTAGTGTGTGTGCGATTATTGCCGCTAGGTCACTGAAACACTACTTTATACAATTTGCGCGTTTCTTAGCGTACTGCAATAAATACCATGAAAAAGAGAAGTGGCGGTGGTGTATCGGTAGAGCTTCCAGCTCCTCTCGTCGGGTCCCAGGGGAGTGTGGATTCGAGTCCGACTGGGTGGAACGTTTTCATTGTGAATGTATCTTCATTTTTCAAAGATTCACTTCCGCTACGGAAGTACGTCACTGGTTTCTTGGTGGACCCTGGCATAAAACACTTGTCAAAATTTCGTGTGAAAATGAGCCTGAAACCCATTACTCACGACAGTGAAAAGGATTCATTTTTTTCGCTTGGTTACAGCGCAACATACACGAGGACAATAGAAGGAGACGAACAACACGGCGCTGACTCGCAACTGTATTTTATTGGAAGAAGGTGACAGATATATATGTACTGACCGCATTACATCGTGACATGCGCAGAGCAAGAGATGCACCAAGGAAGCGTTGTCACATTTTCGCGATAATCAAGAGTGCCATAAATACCTAAGTTCTTTTTCATGGATATACATAGACAACAGGTTGGATATACATAGACAACATAGACAAGCGCTCCGTTAGACCATTTGTTTGAGGGTGGTAGCTGGACGTTGTTTTATGTACGGTGTCGGAGGCTCGAAGAACTTCATGAAGTGTGCTTGAAATAAATGTCTTGCCTCGGTCACTCAAAAGTACGCGATGGGCCCCATGGCGCAGGTAAATCGCTTTTAAGAAGCTTCCTGCCTCCGAAGCCGTGGCTGAGGGGACTGCGGCTGTTTCTGCGTACCGGGTCAAATGGTCGACAGCAGTGATGACCCATCGGTTGCCGATAGTGGTAGTAGTTGGGAGAGGTCCGAAAAAGTCAATTCCAACGACAGAAAACGGTTCTGCTGGACAAGGAAGTGGTTGGAGAGTTCCGACCGGAGCAGTAGTAGGCCGCTTGCGGTGTTGGCAAAGCTCGCACGAGGCAATATATTTAGCGATGCTCGTGGAAAGACCTGGCCAGAAGAATCGGCTCCGTGTACGTTCCTGGGTCTTGTGGTAACCCAAGTGGCCCGACGTAGGGTCTTCGTGTGAAGCCTGCAAAACTTCAGCGCGAAGAGACCGCTGTACAACTGGAACCCATCGATGGCCCTCAGGGTGAAAAATATAGCGGTACAGTACGTCGTCTCTGAACTTGAATAGATTGAGCTGTTTTCGTAGCCTTGCATTTGGCGGGAATGAAACACCTGTAAGCCAACTGATGATGCCATTGCAGTAAGAGTCGGCACGCTGGTGAGCAGAAAGCATTGAAGGGCGTTTGGATGGAGTACCGGAAGAGATAGTACTAATCGACGGTGCATCCTCAACCCGGCCAATTTGATGAGGTGATGTGATGTGCTCCGTTGATTGCGGAAACGGGCAGCGCGAAAGAGCGTCGGCGTCTTGATGCTTTCTTCCAGTCTTGTAGATGACATCGAAGTCATAGGCTTGAAATCGGAGGATCCAACGGCCAAGGCATCCAGACCAAGTTTTTAAGTGTCGACAACCAGCACAGAGCATGATGGTCGGTCACAACAGTGAAATGTTGACCGTGGAGGTAAGGACGAAATTTTTGTATGGACCAGACAACAGCCAAACACTCTTGTTCGGTTATGGAGTATTTGTTTTCCGCTGAAGTCAAAACGCGGCTTGCATATGCGACAACCTTCTCGCAAGATTCGCGGTCGCGTTGCAGCAGTACGTCACCAATTCCTTGACCACTGGCGTTGGTGTGTAACAATGTGGGCGCCTTGTCGTCGAAGTGACAAAGAACGGGTGGCGAGGTGTGTGCGCGCTTGATTTCTTCGAACGAGGCTTCGCACTGATCGTTCCAACCGAAGGAAGAGGTACTAGACAGAAGTTTGTGGAGGGGCGAGGCAATGCTGGCGAAATTCCGGATGAAACGTCGAAAATATGACGCGAGGCCAGAGAAGCTGCGGAGTTCTTTTGCACGAAGTGGCCGTGTAAAGTTCAGTACGGCAGAAATTTTGTCCAGGTCGGGTTGGATGCCATCTTTGCTAACAATATGACCCAGAACTTTGATCGTCGTGCTGGCGAAGCGGCACTTCTTCGTGTTTATTTGAAGGCCGGAATTGGAAAGGCACGTGAGCACCTCGTCCAGGCGTTGCAGGTGATCAGGGAAGGTCGAAGAAAACACCACGATGTCGTCGAGGTAGTATGGGCAAGTTTTAAACTTGAGGTCTCGAAGAACTGTGTCTATCATCCGTTCAAACGTGGCGGGAGCATTACATAAGCCAAAAGGCATTACGTTGAACTCGTAAAGACCCTCCGGAGTAGAAAAAGCGGTCTTCTCTTTGTCCGTTTCGTGCATTGGAATTTGCCACTACCCGGAGCGAAGGTCAAGGCTGGAGAAGTATTGCGCGCCTTGCAAAGAATCAAGTGCGTCATCTATACGGGGCATGGGATATACGTCCTTGCGGGTGATCTTGTTGAGCCCGCGGTAATCGACACAAAATCGTACTGACCCGTCCTTCTTCTGTACTAATATAACGGGGGACGACCAAGAACTCGCGGAGGGACGTATCATGTTTCGTTGTAGCATATCGGCGACGTTCTCCTTGATGACTTTGCGTTCTGCCGGAGAGACTCGGTAGGGACGGCGACGAATAATAGTCTGGCCATCGGTGACGATACGATGAGACGCAACAGAGGTCTGTCCGAGTGATGAAGTGTTGGTGTCGAAGGAGGCCTGATGCTTGGTCAGCAATTTTAGCAACGCTTCACGCTGGGGAGCGGGTAAGCCAGGCCTTATGACGGAAACAAGGGCAGATGAATCAGGAGATTTGCCTTGTTGAGGCCGCGCTTGCGAGACGTCAAGATGAACCAGAGAGACTGGTTGTGTATCTACATAACAAGTCAGCGCTGATCCTTGAGGTAGGAATATTCTCTCAGTGGTAGTATTCAAACCAATGATTGCTGCAGAGTTTTCCTCGAACCGTACAATGCTGGAAGCGAACGCAATTCCACGGGCAAGACAGCGACCGTAGGGAGTGATGAACACGTCGCCATTCAAAATATTTGGAGAGAAGAGTGTGATGAGCTGTTCTTGGCCAGGAGGCATCACCGAATCTGCAGCTGTAAAAAAACGCAATCGTTGCTCGTCGATACCTACGTTGCAATGGTCGGTCTCGGTGATATGGACTAGACGCTGGCGGCTGGAGATGAAAGCAGACGCTGACGAGAGGAAGTCCCAGCCCAAAATGAGTTCATGAGCGCACGGAAATGAAACTGCAAATGTTATGTGATGAAGAATACCATCAATGAAGACACGCACTGTGCATTGGGCGGATGGTCGAATGCTTGCTCCGATAGCTCCAATCAAGGACGAACCCATGTAAGGCGTCTTCACTTTTCGCAAACGAGAACACAGGTCACACGCATAACAGAAATAGAAGCACCCGTGTCGACCAAAGCCAATAATTGAACACCTTCCACACACACCAATAACATGTTTGACGGGCGTTCAAGAGGACTTGAAACATATTGCGGCGATGCAGCTTTCCCTCCAAAAACTGCACTGGTTAATTTTCGGATCGTTGTACAGGGAGTTGCGACACAGGCAGGGAGTGGATAAACAGAGCGCCGGAGTGGTGATAGGGAGCGGCGTCTCGAGGAACGGGTGTTGGAGAAGTCGGGCGGAGACAGATATTGGCGTGGTGTAGCATTGTCGACAGAACGGTTGTAAAAGCGAGGTGGTGGCTCACCGCGCTCAAAGGCAGCAAGCTTCTTACCCAGCACCTCCAAAACTTGAAACTCCACGGTTCAGGTAACGCTTTATTCCGTGAAACCAAGATGGCGCCGACGAAGAAGACACACGAGACAATGACTGAAGATGGTTTTGTACAGGTGATGAAGACGAAGTCCGAATCAGTGCCTACAATATATTGAAAGTCCTCATACTGTTCAATTATAAGAACAGGCGGGCACCTCGAGATCACGCAACTTCCCACGCAATGTTATGGGTTTCATGCACTATAAAAAACTCCGACGGATGATACGCACAAACAAAAGAGCGTGAATTTCAGCGCAAAAGGTAATTACCTACGTGGCTTCCGAAAACCTCGTAGAGCTGGAATACGTATGCTGTGGTTGATCATGTGACATGCATGGCTTGCCGTGGGTGTTTTGACGAAAAGGTCGAGTCTCGCAAGAAAGGACCAGATTTACATTGTTATAGGGGGCCCACTTTGTTCACTGATGCAGGTAACATGCACAGTCGCAGTGCTTCTTTCTGGCCACGACGTCAATAATCGGGCAAACTGCCGAGCAGGGGAGTGGCGGCCGCTTTGTCGTCTCCTAACCCTCCTCGTGGGGGTTCGCCTGGCATCCACTTGGTGCGCGACCGTCTGCAGGCATTGGCAATATACACAAGTTTATTCCGGAAGGAATTTTGGAGGGAACAAAATGGAATAGTAGCATTATTTTACAATAATTTACTGAAGTGTCGACGGACGAAATCAATAAAGCATATCTGCTTACTCTTTGAGAAGCCGCTGGTATTGTGCCTTCGACGTCTGCCTGACTGCAGTGAAATTCATTGACGCAGCTGTTCAGGACTGCCCCGATATAAACCTGGAAAATGGCTTCAACGATGGTGAGTGCTGTGCCCCAGGCGATAAGGCGTTGTTCTACTGCGATGAGCGCTACAGGCTCCTGGGAGCCGAATCGGCTGTCTGTCTGCCCAGCGGCAGCTGGAGCTCACCTATACCCACCTGTCAAGGTCAGTGGATTTTCTGCATGCGATGACAAAAATATTGTTCCGTCCCTTTATGCACGACTTAATAGTGGTCCTCATAATGGGTGCTTTAACATGATTACAGCAGATTTTTCTGCTGTGCTTGTTAAGCTCATTGTCCTTGTCACACCTTTTTTTAACACGAGAGTGTTTTATGGAAGGGTCCACCAAGAAATCAGTGACGTACTTCCTATAACGGAAGTGGACCTTTGAAAAAATGAACTCGCATTTCCACTGAAAGAGTTCCAGCCAGGCCGACTCGAACCCACCTTCAACCGGTAATAGACGAAAGGAGCTGGATGCTCTGCCGATACACCTCCGCAACATCGCTCACGCAGGGCCAGATTTGCTTTATATCTTCACTATAACCTTTAGAAGTTACATTTAATTGTCGTCTGGTTAAACCAAAGGTGTTTAGTGTAGTGAAGTATAGCGTTTAAAAAGCAAAATTGCCCTTAAATTAACATCGCCTCCCTTTTATTGCAGTTTTGGTTCGCTTAAGTTCGCTGCGGTTGTACCGCCATCTAGGAATGATAGATAAAGCGAAGCAGGTTGTCGTGCTGATTCCCGCCGGCAGTCAGCGCTTCGGTAATGTTCGCGCCTCGACCGCCGCGGAAGTTAGGGTCGCGGCGGTGTCGTGATGACGCGTTCCAGGGGCAAAGTACGAACGCGGCCGCTACAAAATTTGTCTAGCGTGGCCAGGTGTGTTGAGTTGCGACGCCCACTGCTCCAGAATCGCAAAGACGGCCGTGGACAAGCAAATGATTGGGCTTTCATTGCAGCGGGCTGTGTATTCAGAAAACTATCCGTTCACAACCTGTTCTGTTTTTCTTTCAAGGCGTCGCCATTTGTGGATGATCCTCGTTTATGGCCGGCTTGCGCAGGGCTCTGGCGCTTGAAGTTCAGTTTTTCCAGAGTAGTGAGAGTCACTCGTAAACACTCTCTCGTGTACAACTGTCCAGAATCCCTGTGCCGTGTCGAGGTGCCGCTGATGTCTAGATTTAACGTGTTCACATGTTCACAGTACCCAAGCCATCTCCCGCCCCTCGATTCGACAGATTGCGGCTTATGCATTCCAAAAGTTCGCAAAGACAGGTTTCACTTTCGTATTATACAGATTCGTATGACGGAGGGATCAACAACATTCTTTTTTCTTTATGTGCTTGCATGCGGTAAGCACGGTGTCCCCTGCATTGGGAAGGATAGGAGACATCTGAAAATGCATGATTCGAACTGTTTAAGGTCCAGGTGGATCCCTAGCTGTAGCCGTCGCCGTCTTCGTCATTTGGAATTTATATTATAAAGAAACAAAAAAGAAGACAAGAAACTTTATTGGCGTGGCGGAGTTTCATATAGGGCCAAAACGGCCGCCAGAGGCGCCACCGTGAGCAGAAGGGCATCGGACAGCCGCGCTTGGCACGGAATTTGCTCGTTTGTGTGAGTGTTTGCCACGGAATACATTTTTCCCAGATTTTTTGTTCTTCACTGTGCCGGCTAACTAGTTATTGAAGTCATAATATAAATGCCGAACGGGCGTTCTTTAGTGGTCCAAATAATTCATTGCTGCTGGTGGTTTGACGAAAGTAGTCCATCAAGCGACACAGTTTTGTCTGCGTTCGTGCCTATGCCAGCGTTTTTAATACTTGTGCGGTTGGTTTTTGGGGTTCAATGACAGAGAAAACCGTGAATACAACTAGCTGGGCAACAAAATTAACATATATTGGGTTAGAAAATACGGTGCACTCCACCGTGCACCAGCAGCCCGCGGCATTTATCTCCTTCTATCTTGGCTTAGGCCCCTGTCACACTGGACGTATTAACGTCATTCCATTCGAATGACGTTCGGTGCAAGGAATGTCATTCGACGCATGGTTGTGCTACACACGAAGAAGTAATGTCATTCGTTTACGATATCAGTGACAATAGTTCCAAAAGAACGGGTCATAAAAGCTACAGAGCGCAAGTGCAGAGTGGCTGAAAAGTCGTCCTATTTTATTTAAAATAAACGCAGAGCTTTGCTTCACTGAATGTCACCAACAGAATAATTTGCAGCTGATACGACAGCGCTCAAAGGGGACGCTGACTTGCAGGAGGCGAACCATTAATTTACTGTATTTGTAAGCAAATCGCGTTAATGAGAAACACAGATGCTAAATTAAGACGGCATGTATATTTATTTTATTTATTTCCAAATACTGTTGGCCGTCATGGCCGTACCAGGGTGGGTACAGTGAATTTACACATGACATCAGAATAAAGTACAATATAGCGAAAGCAAAAAAATACATATTTTCAAAGAAAAATACGAAGCTGATTTTGACGGTGCTGTAATATTCAATATGTGTAACTCCAGCATGAACTTTCGAACAGCTTTAGAGTGTACATGCTACAGTAGCAATAATCTATTTTATAATATATTTTTAATGCGCTCTTCAGAACTTCCAATGATCGTTGAATTCAGTACAGACACTCGCAAATCGTTCCACTCCTTTACTGTTCGGGGAAAAAAGGAGTACACGTACACAACAAAGATAGGATTTTGGAACCGTGTAAAAAAATTGATTGCTTGATCTGACGTTGCTGGGTTGCCACGGAACAAGATAAGTTCTGGTTTCAATATTAAGATGGCCTTTTGATGACAAGAATAGAAATTTAGGTCTAGCAAGTTTCCGGCGTGGAGCCAGCGTGGGCAGTTCAAGGAACCGAAGCATTTCGGAAACAGAGTCATCTCGAGAATACCGAGATAAAATAAAGCTTGCGGCTTTTCACTGAATCTTTTCAACAATATTTATCAACCCCGACTGGAACGGGTCCCACACCCCGCTGGCGTATTCTAACGTTGGTCTGACTTAAGTCAAATATGGAAGCAGCTTGACGGATGGTGTTGCTAGCTTTAGTTTACGGCGAAGCAACCATAACTTTTTTCCTGCGGCTGCACAATTCTGGTTTATATGTGGTTTCCAACTTAAGTCTTTTGATATTGTTAGGCCTAAGTATTTTATCGAGCCAGCTTCAGTAAGAGTGGTGGAAATCCATTTCATAATTGCCTTTCATAATGTGCTTTTTTTTTCAGCTGGGAAGTCTGAGCATGACTGATTTGGATTCGTTAATTTTCATTCATTAATAAGCGCAGCACTCAAGCAAACGGCGTTCGCGATTGCACCCTGTGGTGAAATAGCGAAGCCAGTCAGACGCCGCTGATGTCGAGAGTAAACACATTTTGTTACGGCCTGACTGGCTGTTTTCTTTTTAAAATGATGAATATCGGCAAACGCACTAAGGTAATATCATTTTCACGTGACGTTTCACAAATTAGGAATGCTCAGTGCCGCACGTTTACGTTGTCTCTGGGGTAGAGAGTACACATTTGGTCCCAGTGCCAATGCGAATGAGTTGCTCGAACTCATTCGATTTCAGAAGTCATTTGAATCGAATGATGTTAAATGTCGCTGTGTAGCAGCGGAATAATGCCATTCGATGCGAATGTCATTCGAATGACATTCGACGAATGCCAGTCGACGTTTCAATGTCATTCTAATACATTAAAACGTCCAGTGTGACAGGGTATAACTTCTGAAATCGAATGAATTCGAGGAACTCATTCGCACTCGAACTGAATCTGTACACTCTGCCCCTGAGACAACGTGAAAGTGCGCCACCGTTGCATGCAATGTGCGCCTGGAAGCACGCGTTCTGAGAAGGATGAAACAAGAAGGCGCGTTCGTAGAGCATCAAGCATGTGCGGCGTTAGCACTGTGGTATCGCACTGGACACCTTTCGTCGTGGCGCGGGCGGCTGTGAGTTCGATTGCCAGCGCATCAGCAGAAGCTTTCATGAGCGTTTTTCAGAGTGTTCTGAAAGTGAACATGGTTCTCACATGTTTACTGCATCATATCCGTTAGGGTGGTGACGTATGGGATCGTGGTGGACCCCGGCATAAAGCACTTTCATGTTAAAGTTGCCGGAGTTGCCCGTTCAGGAAACGCATCGCAAAGCACGCCAGGCCACGCCAACGCTTCTCAAAGTTTCGCACCGAGCTCAGCGTAAAGACGTTCGCGTCTTTACAGTGGCACAAACAGTGGCATACGCGGCACGCGTGGCCTCGGCTTGACGCCGTCCCACTCCTTTTCTATGCTACACTATGCAGAAATGCATAGTGCAGCATAGCAAAGGAGTGGGACGGCGCGTGCTCTTGTGGTGCGAAGCTATGCACAAACCACGCAGTGGCACAAACGCATATCTTTGCGATACGCTGTACACTGGATAAATGTTGTTCTGTCTTGTGTTCTGGCGCCTACCCGCCCTGGGGCCAAGATGCGAAAAGTATGAAGAGTTCCCTCAGAATTACCGGACACTGTCTTTGCCCGCGTGTGCTTGCGGCCGCCAGACGCAGTTTTTTACCAGTGGGCTGAGTTCATGTGCGCAAAAGAAGAAAAAAAGCGCGCGAGAGAGCGCCGTACATTGGGCATCGCATAGAAGTGCACGCTAACTCTCGATTAAAGCAAAATAGAAGGATAATATACAGGACAATTTACAGAAGATGCAGAAGTGGTCTGATGAGTGGGAAATGGCGCTAAACCCGCTAAAAACCGTAGTTATGACAGCCTACAGAAATTTAAATTATTTAAAGTACTCTTATTTTATCAAAAGTCATGAACTTGCAAGAGCTGAGCAGCATAAATATCTTGGTATGATCTTCAGGAGTGATCTTCGCTGGAACCACCATGTAGATTTTGTGTGAGCCAAGGCCACCAAATCACTCTGGTGTTTGAGGCGGAATTGGCCACTCGCGACGGAGGAAACAAAATGTATAGCGTTAAGGACACTAGTTAGGTCTATAATTGAATATGCAAAGGTTGTCTGGGATCCTATCACTCGCACAAATATATCAAAAATGAAAAAAAAATACGGCGTCTGGTAGTCAGGTTTATATTCAGTAAATAAATATCGGAGGATGGACTCCCCTTCTCAACTGTTCGTACTGGCACAGCTACCGACATTACACGTTACAGGCAAGAACAAAATACGAAAGGCTTAAATATCTCTGTCTAATAATTTATATTCATTTTCACATCAGCCCCACAGATTTCTTTGAAATTATTTCTTGTGAGAGCCCTAGAAAATGTCAATCAATGTTCATTCGTCCTCCTGCTGCTCATACGGATTGCTTCAAGTGAAGTTTTTTTTTTTTCAAAACGTATCAGTGAATGGAATTCTCTATCTGAGAAAGCCGTTTCATCTTCTTCAATTCCTGTACATACTGAAAACATTGCACATGTCCTTGGTTATCCTGTATACATATTAATATCTTTGCCTTTTTGCGAACTCCAACGGTTAATGTTAGTATCTGCTGTTTAAATGTCTCTTTGTGTCATTTGTTTAAATTCCGCAGAGCCTCGTTTTGTGTTACTTTGCAATGAACAAACTTTTTGTTCTGTTACTTTTTTTCCACTCCTGCTCTGGCCCTGTGTAAGAGCTGGCAGTATCTGTAAATAAATAAATAAATAAATAAATAAATAAATGATGGCGCTGTGACACACCACACAAGTCATTTTGATCATCATCATAATCATCATCATCATCAGCCTGTTTAGGTCCACTGCAGGACGAAGGCCTCTCCCAACGATTTCCAATCCACCCTATCCTGAGCGAGTTGGTTCCACTTTATGCCCGCAAACTTTTTAATTTCATCGCTCCATCTAACCTTTTGCCTACCTCTGTTACGTTTTCCCTCTCGTGGTATCCATTCCGTCGCTCTTACTGTCCACCTATTATCCTTCCTCCTCATGACATGTCCTGCCCAGGTCCACTTCTTTCTTTTAATTGATAAGATAATATCGGCTACTCCTGTCTCTTCTCTGATCCATTCCGCTCGTTTTTTTATCTCTTAGCGTTACCCCTATCATTTTTCTTTCCATTGCACGTTGCGTGCTCCTTAGTTTCATCTCTAGTTTTTTCGTTATTCTCCATGTTTCTGCACCGTACGTTAGTACTGGGAGAATGCAGTGATTGAATACTTTTCGCTTTAATGAGAGCGGTAAGTTTCCGGTCATGATTTCGCAATGCCTTCCGAATGCGCTCCAGCCCAGCCTTATTCTACGGAGAATTTCATTTTCCTGGGTAGGAGTTCCTGATATTAACTGTCCCAGATATACATATTCGTTTACACATTGTAAGGGTTCATTGTTGATTTTAAATTCCTGTTCCTTAGCTAAGCTATTGAGCATAACTTTGGTCTTTTGCCTATTCATTTTTAATCCAATTTTAATGCTTTCCCTGTTTAGGTCATCAATCATGTTTTGTAATTCGTCACCATCATTGCTAAAGAGCACAATGTCGTCTGCAAATCTTAAATTGTTTAGATATTCTCCGTCTATTCGAATGCCCTTTTCTTCCCAGTCTTGACGTTTAAAGACTTTTTCTAAACATGCAGTGAATAGCATCGGAGATATTGTATCTCCCTGTCTCACACCTCTCCTGATCGGGATTTCTCTGCTTCTCTCATGTAGGAGTATTGTGGCTGTGCAATCTTTGTATATGTTGTTTATGGTTTTCACGTATACGCCAGGTACCCCTTGTCGTCGTAGAGCTTCTAGAACTGCTTGTATTTCTATGGAGTCAAATGCTTTCTCGTAGTCGATAAACGCCATGTAAAGAGGTTTGTTATATTCCGCGTACTTCTCAATTACTAGGTTGATAGCGTGGCTGTGGTCCATTGTCGAGTAACCTTTCCTAAAACCAGCTTGTTCTCTCGGTTGGTTAAAGTCGAGTGTTTCTCTTATCCTCGTAGGAATTACCTTTGTAAATGGCTTGTATATTACTGGGAGTAGGCTGATTGGTCTGTAATTCTTTAAGTCCTTTATGTCACCTTTCTTGTGGATAAGGATTATATTAGCATTTTTCCAGCTGCGCGGTACGCTACATGTCTTGATACATTTCGTGAAGAGCGATGCAAGTTTTTCAAGTACAATATCTCCTCCGTCTTTGATCAAGTCGACTGTTATTTCATTATGTCATTATGATACACAACAGAAATTATGAGAGCCAGAAATGTTTCGCAGTAAAAAAGCAAGTTATGCGTCGTATACAGTGCGGCCTATGTTAAATAGCCCGCAAGTAACTTGCGAGAACTTGAGCGCAGAATATTACAGCCCGCCTCGAAGCAAGCTCCCGTCGCTTTCATCGTGCTCACTGAGCCCATGGTTAACGCGCTTTGGGAGTTGGCCGCGAAAGCCTTGCTCAATGACCGGCGTATATATCCACCTTTGGCTATAGCTCTCTACACCAGTAACATTCACACCACGCCAGATACAAATGGATCCAATAAGGCGACGCGTCGCTCCTGAAAAGCTCCTCCTCCGTAATACCCACAACCCAGAAGGAGTAATGACAAGCGCCCCGCACGCTTCACTGCGTGTACAGAATCATAAAAAGATTGCAAGTTTGCAGGGGTGCATAGGAAACTCAAACCAATTCCACGCCTGTGAAATCTGAGTAGGCAGCGAAGCTGGGGCAAGGGTCAAGTTCACTACCACAGTTGTCTAGCGCTATTATTATACTGTCACTCTCATGAAGAAGTGGACATCTGACACTGCCCCCAGGAATGTTGCTTTCTAAAGGCCGAGACAGACGTGCGATTTTCCGTGCGATGCGGCGTGCGGCGTCGCATGGTGCGGCGTGCGGCATGCGACGTTTCGAGACACATGGAGCAAAAACTGCCGGTTTGCCGGACAGTTGAGGCTCCGCCTTTCGCAGCGTTGCCTGACCAGCAATGTAATTACAAAATAAAAAGTACGTAAAAGTCCTTTCTTCTTGGGCTTTAAGATAACAAAATGTGAAAAAAACTCAAAAGATTCAGTTATTGTAATCTATTTTGGGAAACGTAGTGAATTGTATACGCACGTCTGCGTAACGACGACTCAGTTTGGAAGGATTCGCTTCAAAGATGTTGGCAACAATCGCAGTGGTCAGCGTTGGTTTTGTCATTTCGGTCTTGGGTCGTGTTCGGCTGCCTGTAGCACCACTTATCTTTCTGTGTTCTTCGCGGGTCGCCGACATGGTTTTGACTAAGCGCCGAAAGCGACTGCTTCTGTTAAAGAAAAAGGTCCTTTTGGCCCAAAAGATGCTGGAGGATCAACGCCAGCGGAGGTGGTGGGTGCGACCGTCATGGCGAACGCGGCACGCCGAGAGTGAATTCTTCACCACGGTACGTATGCTACTTATCGCATTACCGCCAATAAATTACATCGCTAGTTGTGCACGCCTTAAAACATGAAACTAACTCGAGATGGTTCCTCATCAGAGCATTAAATGTGCATTACGATTTTATATTTTCTAGGAAAGCGTTGTCTGAAAACGTTCTAGTCTCGTTTGTTTATTATGTGATTTTCACGTTCTTCAAAATTAAGTCGACCTTCGACAGTGCTGGTGAGCTATCAATTAGGAAGTGTTCGCGACGACAAAGGACACACGACAGCACCTCACTCCCTGTGTACCAATCATTGTGACTGCCTGGTTATCAGGTTGATTCGTTCCCACTCCCCACCCCCCCCCCTTTTTTTTTACATTATTGAACAGCCCTCATGTGCACAATACAATGCTTGCTCCTATAAAAATAAATATTTCATGCATAACTGCATTCCACAAATTTTCATCCTAAAAATGAACCACTGTTTTTCAATTATTCAGAATGGCACAGATTGATTTCACCTTGCATGGAAGTTGGATTCTGCCGGACACATTTCGTTGAGGGCAATTTTGGGCAATCAGTGCACAGCAGCTTCTTT
>CM023486.1:6862530-6885322 GCA_013339685.2 Hyalomma asiaticum | reverse complement strand
GACAGTTGAGGCTCCGCCTTTCGCAGCGTTGCCTGACCAGCAATGTAATTACAAAATAAACAGTACGTAAAAGTCCTTTCTTCTTGGGCTTTAAGATAACAAAATGTGAAAAAAACTCAAAAGATTCAGTTATTGTAATCTATTTTGGGAAACGTAGTGAATTGTATACGCACGTCTGCGTAACGACGACTCAGTTTGGAAGGATTCGCTTCAAGATGTTGGCAACAATCGCAGTGGTCAGCGTTGGTTTTGTCATTTCGGTCTTGGGTCGTGTTCGGCTGCCTGTAGCACCACTTATCTTCTGTGTTCTTCGCGGGTCGCCGACATGGTTTTGACTAAGCGCCGAAAGCGACTGCTTCTGTTAAAGAAAAAGGTCCTTTTGGCCCAAAAGATGCTGGAGGATCAACGCCAGCGGAGGTGGTGGGTGCGACCGTCATGGCGAACGCGGCACGCCGAGAGTGAATTCTTCACCACGGTACGTATGCTACTTATCGCATTACCGCCAATAAATTACATCGCTAGTTGTGCACGCATTAAAACATGAAACTAACTCGAGATGGTTCCTCATCAGAGCATTAAATGTGCATTACGATTCTATATTTTCTAGGAAAGCGTTGTCTGAAAACGTTCTAGTCTCGTTTGTTTATTATGTGATTTTCACGTTCTTCAAAATTAAGTCGACCTTCGACAGTGCTGGTGAGCTGTCAATTAGGAAGTGTTCGCGACGACAAAGGACACACGACAGCACCTCACTCCCTGTGTACCAATCATTGTGACTGCCTGGTTATCAGGTTGATTCGTTCCCACTCCCCACCCCCCCCCCTTTTTTTTTACATTATTGAACAGCCCTCATGTGCACAATACAATGCTTGCTCCTATAAAAATAAATATTTCATGCATAACTGCATTCCACAAATTTTCATCCTAAAAATGAACCACTGTTTTTCAATTATTCAGAATGGCACAGATTGATTTCACCTTGCATGGAAGTTGAATTCTGCCGGACACATTTCGTTGAGGGCAATTTTGGGCAATCAGTGCACAGCAGCTTCTTTTTATTTTTTATTTAAAGTTATTCGGTTGTGCTTGTGACTGCGAGAGATATGATTTCTAATTTGGTCATCCGAGACTGACTCTGGAACATGCATGAAGTAGTCTGCTTAGCCTGCATGGGGCTTGTGAGCAGTACACATGCAGTACACACGACACATATTTCTAGAAGTGCTGAGCTATGGATATGCTGCTGGCTTAAGTGGCAGTCAACATAAATATGCATAGTTATGTTTCTGTGACCTTTGCTGGGATAGAAAAAAAAAGTGAAATGATGCTTCCTATTCCAGATGAAAAAAATGCGTGCTGGGGACATAGAATACTTTAAAAAGTACTATCGCATGTCCCCATCACAATTTGACTATATCCTCAGTTTGGTGAATGAAGACTTGGAGAGAGAGACCCTCATCCGAGAGCCCATATCTTCAGCAGAGCGACTTGCTATGACCCTGAGGTAATACAATTGGTCTGCAACCTTGTGGCAGTACACTTGTCTTTGAAACATTTGTTTAATGCATGATGAATATTTAGAATGTCAAATGTACTATGAGATTGCATGCATAATGCACATTTGATGTGGCTTCATCTTCTTAGTAAATACTGTGATTGTTTCTCATGTAAACTTGCTCATAATGTTATACAAGTATGGAGATTCAGTTTGCTTTGTCAGCACCAGCCTATGTTACCTATGGCCAATTGAACTGGTGTATATTGGGACACCCATGCACAACAATGGACAATGTGGCATGCATAGGGTGGTGACCTGTTCCGTGAGTCATGGGAGTGACCTCGTATTGAGGACTGTTGTCTTTCTTGCAAGATATGCAGCAATCTTAAGAAGTGTCCTGCAGTTCATTTCTTATTTGATTGTGCAGCAGCACCTTGATTTCAGCTGCATGTGGCCATTCTGTTTGAGGATATGTAAGCTGCAGGCACTCGAACCTTCTGAAAAAGTTAGCCAGCTGATGTGGCTGGGGGGCCCCCAAACCTGTTGGCAGTAACCAAGTCACGGCAGGACAACGGATAATGTCTTCAAACTAAGGCACAGCAGTTTTGTAAGCCTAATCTATGAGGTGCAGAATCTTTATGCCTTTATTGAAAGCATCGCGTCGTGTCGAAGTATATTATGATTACGTATAAAATTGTTTTGTTTACACAGCTACGCACTTGAACTTCAACTTGCATTATTTATGCTACTTGGAGTGATGACAATATGACAAGAGAAATTTGCTTGCCAACAGTTACAAAAATAATTATTGCAGTTAATCTCTTTTACCATATTGTGTCAGTACCCCACATTATCAGTGGGCTAATTGGATGAACACACATAAAAACAATGCCGTTCAATAGAATGTGGAGGGCACATTAGTTGTTTAAGGAGTACTTCATCAATGGCAAGTTGTGAGTGTTGTACGACTTGCTGTCATTACAGAGCTTTAGTGCCGTGGCCCCTAAAGTACTTGCATACACAAGCCCCTTTTGTTCCTTGTTGCTTTTTTTTTCTTTTTGTGCGGCTGTTGAACAGATAGAAGCAAGGACCTGTACAATAGGATGCACAAACGAATATCCAGTGGCTAGGGACCCTCGGCAGTAAAACTTTCTGTTTTAATGCAGCAGTTGTGCCTGTAATACACTTAAGGACCACATGTAATGACTGTACTGAATATTCATACTTGGTTCGAGTGGTAATTTAATTTTGTTATGGCAACATAAAATCCTTGAATGGCTATGGAATGGCTAACTAATAACCAACTCAATTTAAATGCAGGTATTTGTCTTCAGGAGCCCTCATGCAAGACATTGCCCTGTCATTTCGCGTGGGCATATCCACAGCTCGTGAGGCCGTGCAAGAGACATGTGTGGCACTCTGGTCCAGACTGAAGCCAATGTACATGCCTGTAAGTACATGAACATGTAAAGGTGTGGCTGAAGATTCAAAATTTGTAATCATAGTTTCCTTCCAAAGGTGATCACACACATGCCATCAGCATATACTATCCGTATAATGATTTCCATATCACAGTGTGGTGCGTGGAAGGTACAGTGAGTCATGGAGCCGGAATCTTTAACAGATTTCGATAAGTAATGGTTGCACAGCCACATTGTGGTAATGAACTGCAGAATGCACTTGTACATTTTAACAAAATTAAATCACCAATTTCTGACGGTCAACTGACTGAAACAGTGCCTTAATGTTGCACTAACACATGCATCAGAAGCACCACCTTTACAGGCTATACTTGTTGGGACACAATGTGGTCACTTGAGCAATCGCATGTGCAAGTTATGCTTGAAGTTGTGATGTCGCATTTCATGCCATGCCTGCTGTACATGTGTATTCACCGTAACCTTGTTGGCTGTGTTTCGTCTCCTCAGTTTTAGTTCCTGTTTCTGAAGCACTATTCGTGCTCTACCTTTCATGGGCATATTCAATTGCAATAGTTAATTCTTTTTTTACCCTACTTGTCAGGCTACTTTATTCCTCTAACTGAGCTTGCTGACTGGTTAAAGTGGTACTAATACGACAATTTTCATTTCTTCCTTTCTTGCGTCAAATGAAAGGCCAATCCCTTAAAGAACCTAAAAAATCTAGTGCTAAGTGCGAGTGCACTTAGCACTACATTTGGTAATGACACTTGGTAATGAAAAGTGAAGCCAAAGCCTTCAAGTGCCTTTCTTGAAATCCATTAAATAAATACAAAGATGGCGGTGCAAACATGGCAGAAGTATGCTGTGTAGTGAGAAGAGCATACTGAAAAAGAATTACGTGTTCTGGCTATCTATGGCACCCAGTGGCTTGCCAAATGTAGCCAGAAGTAGAAAGTCAAGTCCACTTCAACTTGCCCAGCTTTGTACCTTACTTCAAGGTGCACACCTCTGCATGCTTCAAGCCATTGTGAGGATTCGTGAGCTATCTCTAAGAGGAGAGGAATGACCTTTCACTAAAATAGATGCATATGGAAGGTTATTAGTTTGCCAGTGGCCAGAAGTGGTCAACAGTGCATAATGGCTCAGGTAAAAACTACAGTCGGCCATGGTACATGAAGCTAAGGTTTTAAACTGTGGACAGTTTTTGATGTTTGAGGCTTCCTCTCAGCGATAAAATGAAGCTTTAACTGGCCGTGATGTCCCCACTCCCATGGTACTGATCCCACAAACAATGTTACTATTACTGATAAAATCGCTGCTTGTTTTATTTTAGAAGCCAAAGACGGAGACATGGCTGCACATTGCTGAAGGATTCAGCCGGACATGGCAGTTCCCGAACTGTATCGGGGCTGTTGATGGGAAGCACATACAGATTAAGTGTCCTCCGAACTCCGGAAGTATGTACTTCAATTATAAGGTTAGTATGTATAATGTTCTGATGCACTCTGCAGACAATTTCATTCTGTTAAAATTGCTCTCTATTGCGCATGCATTTTATGTGCCGTTGTAAGCACTGAACACACAGTACGATTCAGTGTCCTATCTGAATGGTGACGTCACATGTTCCGATGTGTGGAATATGACGCCTCGATCCGTACAAAGCACACATGCACGTTGGTTTGTCATACAGTTGAGGATCTGCTGCAAGTATGGTAGTATTCCCTAATGCTCTCATGTACTTTTCTTCTGATAGCATGCATTATAACAGGGCACTCTAGGTAACTCTAATGAGATCTCCAACACACTTTATAACAACGCGACCAAATGCATAACCAAATTTGGATGATCCTCTGAATGTGGCAAGCATGAAGCGCTGCAAATTTGCAATGCGGAAGAGCGAAAACAATGCTCACAAAACTACGCAGCAGCCGCAGGTCTTCAGAAAGTCATGGTTGCCATCCATGTCACCTCAATTGCTTTGTTGTCAACCAGAGCTTCAGCAGCTGTGGCAAAGTTGTTTTGTTTATGATTTTACTCGGAACATGCATACTGTGAGGGCGCTATCGATGATTGCACTGAAAACTACTGGGGTCAAAGCTGCGACAAGCCCTAGTTGTGTTTTTGCTGTGTGCTTTAAGACCTATGTAGTTGTCACACATGATAGTGCATTCAGTGTTCCACAGTTTCGCTCAAATCTAGATGGAGGCTGCATGCGGCCCTTCAAATCTGTGTGGATGCTGTGATCATGCCTTTAGCAACCACACTTTCATTCACGAGCTCATCGGTTCTTTGTAGCTTTGTTTTGACTCTGTGCAACACACATGCAATGTGACATGGTGTAACATGGTGCAAGATGTTGAAGATGTGCACCTTCATCCACAGCCTGTGTGCTTGCATAAAACTAGCTTCTTACATTTCGATGGACGAACGATCTGTTGCCAGTCAGTTTTCCAAAGGATTAATCATGTGCGCATGGTGTTGGTGGTGGCGGTATGTTATAAGGGATGGGTTCACAGCAAGGCTTTCGCTTAAAGGGACCGACAACTGATCTTTTCCACCCTGTTTTTCCCGGCACGACAGAAAACTCACCCTTCATAGTGTTCGTAGCTGCAGTACTTAATCCCTAAAGCACATAGTTATTTTATAAGCAGTATTTATTGATCTTAAAGACTCTGAACATGGATGTCCCTTTTCGTCCAGCTACGCTGAGAATTCATAGCGATGCCGGTAACCCTTTTAGCGACTTGTGCATGCTGTCGTTGTTCTGCTTTCGCAGGAGTTCCTGTAACTATGCTTAACCACATTTATTCTGAGCTTTACAACTATTTTTGAAAATAACAAACCGTTACAATGAGACGATGTGGCTTTATACAGCTTCCCTGTATATGTACCTGCGTGCTCCTGCTCCCAAGGTTGATGCGCCTGTGTTGTGGATGGCTTGTCCTGTCGTCGTTACTCTCTCGACACACGAGCCAAGCCAAGTCACCGAAAACGTCACTGTGCATATGCACGGTTGTGCCAAGTAGCAGTACACGCCATTTCTGAGACGAAATATTGGTAGAAAAACCACGTCGCTCAAAAAACTTAGCGACCTGGAAACGGTGTGCACGGTTTTATGAGTACACAGAAAAGTTGCTCAAGGTAGCGCCACTGTAATGCGTACTACAAATGCAGGGCTATATGTACATATTTATGGAGTAATATCTTTTACTATAAAGAAGCGAACATATTTTAATAGTAACAGGAAATTTGTTGACCGCGTACACTAATCTATGCTCACATCATGAAGCTGGTTTCGACATGGAGATAATAGATGTGACAGAGGTGGGGGCTCAATTAATGCTGTTCTGGACCTAAAATTTGGGCAGGAAGTCAGAAAACACAGGTGTCGAAGATTTTTAGCATCCGAAATTTGAAATGTTCTTGTATGTTGACGTCTACAAGGCAGATTTGGAATCCTAATTCAAAGGGAGCACAACCTTGTCTGCCACATCATTTGGGCTTCCACAGAAGTTGAAATAGGAGGAAAGGCTGAGGAAATAGCATCTTTGCCTTTCACGTGTAAACTGTTGTCGGCAACACTTAGGTTGTGCAACACTGGTATGTAATTGGAAACACTAGGTGTGAACTCTTATGTTGCAACCCCATTAATTTGGCCTCTGAGCACATCGCCATTGTAAAGCAGCTATGAATAATGTTTCACAATCCTATTGTATGAAACACTCATTGCAGGGCACGTACTCCATTGTTCTGCTTGCCGTGGTTGACAGCGACTACAAGTTCGTGATCGTCGACGTTGGTGCCTACGGCAAACAGAGCGATGGTGGAGTCCTGGAGCAATCAAAGTTCGGGCGCCGCTTGGAGGATGGAAAGCTTTATCTCCCGCGAGACCTGGATCTTCCAAACACGTCCGACTCAGCGCCTTGCGTTTTCGTGGGGGACGAAGCCTTCCAACTCCGGACCGACTTCCTACGGCCATACCCTGGACGAGGGCTAGAGGGCGAGGAGCGCATCTTCAATTACCGACTGAGCAGAGCAAGGTAAATTAGACAATCCTGGATTTGAGAAAAAGTGTTTTTTCTTTTTTAGTCCCAGTGTGCCAACTTAGTACTCATCTTGGCACATCTGTTGAACACTTGCTTTTGAAGATATTAACGGATTTATGCCAAGCAGAAATGTGCAGTATCATCTGCACATGAGCTTTTCATCGCCGGGTAAATTCCAGTTCGTTCTTCGATACCACATGGCAAAAAGAAGCCATGGACTTGCAGTATGTTTACGAACATAATACGCCTCATTTAATCTCCAGACTTTTTAACACACTGCCAAACAAATATTCAGATTTCAGTTCTCGAGTAACGTTGCAAGTGTTGCATTGTTTTATGAAGGATATTTAGACAGAATATGGGACAATGACAAGGGGGAATGAACAAGTGGCAGAGCACTTCGAATTTTGAAGTGAGTTGAAAGTGTATTTGTACAATTTCCGGTGTCACCCCCATGACGTCATGTGATGCAGAGATTGTACTTCAAGTGACTCCCTCGATATGCTCTATTCCCCTGCTTTCCTGTGCTTCCCAGACTTCGCATAGCGCTACTGAAGTGGCAGGAAACGTTGCTGGCTAGACTAGTTGCCACTCTTCCACTTCCCAATATGAACTACTCTTGTGCGGCACTTTGATGTATCAATATCCACCAAAGGAACGCATGTCTGAGATACACAACGCAGGCAAACTGTTGTGGATCCATTTAAAATGTATAAACAGCGTGGGAAATTTTGGTGGATGTCATTCTGCATGTGGTCATGTAAGTGGTGTGGCAAGTGTTTCTGAGCCATCGTGCGCATCACGTGTTCTCCACCTTGACTATAATCCTAATGAACTGAATTTTAATGCCTGTACAAATTTTCAGTGTGTTGTATTTTTCGGACAATATTGCAGTCCTCGCCAGGCATGGAAAATTGGTCGGCGACTCTAGCAACACTGACAGAAGTTAAAAGTTAATAATTGTGTCCAGTCTTCTTGTCAACACTCTAGACTGATTTAGTAACTGCAGTGGTGCTGCGGGCAAGCTTTGTTTGATGTGATGTCAGCATACAGGACGAGCATGGCAGCCGACTCGAGCTTATGACATCTAGTTTACGTTGTGACATGTTCCGTTCTGCACTCGACCCAGAGTATGTGCATTACAATTTTCTTTAAATGTGGCATTGTTTAAATTTGCTGTTACTGTCTTGCACATTTCTTGCATGCCACAAAATGTTCGCTTTGAACGTTTTGTGGCAGTGCTCCTTTAATTTTGCATTCGTACGGTGGACAGAATCCTCATTTGGAGGGACGGGTGGCGTGTCACGTGGGCTCACATCAGTGATTCTGCTTACCTGCACCTCATCAGGGAAGCTCGATGTGATGTGTAACCCTAACCCGTTTTTCATTGGGAGTCTGCCGACAGAAAGTTGCAGCTTTTCCCTGTGTCCATTTTGGCACCACCAAGTGGCACCAAAATTTCTGCCACTGCTGTTGGTGATTGTTCACAAATAGTGTTGAAAGTATATGTTTACCTGAGAGTGATGGGATGGGGACTGAAATGGTAACTGGTCGCTTATGCTTTTTTCTTTTTTTTTTGTTCCATGAAATAGGAGGTGTGCTGAGAACGCCTTTGGGATTCTGGTGACCAGGTGGAGAATCTTGGCGCGGACCATGGGCGAAGAGCCGAAACAAGCTGAAAAGATGGTGAAGGCCCTCTGTGCTCTCCACAACTTCCTAATGCACAGAGGCACTGCAAATGAAGATGCATATTGTGGCCCTGGCTTTGCCGATTCTGTGGATGGCTTCGGGCAGCAGCGGTCTGGCCATTGGCGCGACCTTCTTGCACAGCCGCCAATGCAAGTGGCTCGTACACAGGCACGCCACTTTGCCCAAGCAGCTCGGCAGGTCAGGGGCCTCTATGCTCATTATTTCTACAGTGCAGTAGGCAAAGTGCCTTGGCAGGATAAGATCTGGTGTCCTGTCAACACAGGGCCCAATGCAGCACTACCTGCTGCACAGTGAAGAGGAAATTTTTTTTGTAGTAAAGCTGTTCAGCAAATCATGTAGGTGTTGATTGGACAGCACTCTGAGCAAGCAGCGCAATGGCAAGTCAAGGCGGACTCCCTGTATCAGTGGCATTTGTTCACAATACCAGAATAGGACAACCAACAGGATGGCACTGGAAAGGATGACCCACTACAGCGTTCGAAGGCTCTGCTACATGTGTAATTTTGTTTTGTACTGTCATAAACTACTTAGTTGTAATAACTGCTTGTAAATTCGACTTGTGTTTACATGCAGATAAGAAAAAAGTTATATGCAATTACCACTTTATAAACTGGGACATCTTTCTGTTTTCAGTTTCACCATATGTGTTCAGCAACATTTCTGTTTGGAGTGTTTAGACTTTTGATAGTGACTGGTTATATTAACCAAGGTACTTCGGATGATGCTGTTATTGTATTATTAAATTCAGTCAAGTACTTTCGTCCCCCGACAAAAAATGCAGTACTTTTGTTCCCAACATTAGCACCCACTTAGCAATATTCTAATCACTGTATGGTGTTGACAGAATGTGCCACTTTCTCACTCATTCGGAGCATAAAAGTACAACTGTTTTCTATTGTGTATTTATATGATGGCACTGCAGTGGTGGATGTACACACATGGCACCAAATATTCTATAGAAGCCCAAGCATTCAGAAAATTGCACAATATGCACATTAGTGTCGTCCATACGAAGAGGAGGCACTTCTGGTGTAACAAAAATGCATTGGATATGCAGCATATCCAGCAGAATAAGTCTTGCTTGTCATCAGAGGCAGAATGTACGATTGTTTTGCAAGCTTGCAATAGTATTTTTTAACACCCATTTCTACATAATGGTTCTATTGCCTATGCATTAACTACACGTTCTGGGTGCTACATGGCCTATAGCAGTTCAATTACGTAGTGGTTCTCCCTTGATTTAAAAATTTGTATACTGTGCTTCATGAGAGAACTGTACTTCAGTGCCGGTCGTTTACTCGGCCTCTGATAACCTATTTTGTATGCTTCCTTTTCACGAAGTACTAGGGCCCAAGTGCTCCTTGGGCCCCAAACTTTTCATGAAGACGAAACTAACTGCTAGGCAATTGGAAAAAAGAAATCAAGGATTTTATTTACACAATTGGGGCAGGGGTCTGCAGTCTTTAAAATGTATAAACAGCGTGGGAAATTTTGGTGGATGTCATTCTGCATGTGGTCATGTAAGTGGTGTGGCAAGTGTTTCTGAGCCATCGTGCGCATCACGTGTTCTCCACCTTGACTATAATCCTAATGAACTGAATTTTAATGCCTGTACAAATTTTCAGTGTGTTGTATTTTTCGGACAATATTGCAGTCCTCGCCAGGCATGGAAAATTGGTCGGCGACTCTAGCAACACTGACAGAAGTTAAAAGTTAATAATTGTGTCCAGTCTTCTTGACAACACTCTAGACTGATTTAGTAACTGCAGTGGTGCTGCGGGCAAGCTTTGTTTGATGTGATGTCAGCATACAGGACGAGCATGGCAGCCGACTCGAGCTTATGACATCTAGTTTACGTTGTGACATGTTCCGTTCTGCACTCGACCCAGAGTATGTGCATTACAATTTTCTTTAAATGTGGCATACAATTTTCTTTAAATGTGGCATTGTTTAAATTTGCTGTTACTGTCTTGCACATTTCTTGCATGCCACAAAATGTTCGCTTTGAACGTTTTGTGGCAGTGCTCCTTTAATTTTGCATTCGTACGGTGGACAGAATCCTCATTTGGAGGGACGGGTGGCGTGTCACGTGGGCTCACATCAGTGATTCTGCTTACCTGCACCTCATCAGGGAAGCTCGATGTGATGTGTAACCCTAACCCGTTTTTCATTGGGAGTCTGCCGACAGAAAGTTGCAGCTTTTCCATGTGTCCATTTTGGCACCACCAAGTGGCACCAAAATTTCTGCCACTGCTGTTGGTGATTGTTCACAAATAGTGTTGAAAGTATATGTTTACCTGAGAGTGATGGGATGGGGACTGAAATGGTAACTGGTCGCTTATGCTTTTTTCTTTTTTTTTTTTTTGTTTGTTCCATGAAATAGGAGGTGTGCTGAGAACGCCTTTGGGATTCTGGTGACCAGGTGGAGAATCTTGGCGCGGACCATGGGCGAAGAGCCGAAACAAGCTGAAAAGATGGTGAAGGCCCTCTGTGCTCTCCACAACTTCCTAATGCACAGAGGCACTGCAAATGAAGATGCATATTGTGGCCCTGGCTTTGCCGATTCTGTGGATGGCTTCGGGCAGCAGCGGTCTGGCCATTGGCGCGACCTTCTTGCACAGCCGCCAATGCAAGTGGCTCGTACACAGGCACGCCACTTTGCCCAAGCAGCTCGGCAGGTCAGGGGCCTCTATGCTCGTTATTTCTACAGTGCAGTAGGCAAAGTGCCTTGGCAGGATAAGATCTGGTGTCCTGTCAACACAGGGCCCAATGCAGCACTACCTGCTGCACAGTGAAGAGGAAATTTTTTTTGTAGTAAAGCTGTTCAGCAAATCATGTAGGTGTTGATTGGACAGCACTCTGAGCAAGCAGCGCAATGGCAAGTCAAGGCGGACTCCCTGTATCAGTGGCATTTGTTCACAATACCAGAATAGGACAACCAACAGGATGGCACTGGAAAGGATGACCCACTACAGCGTTCGAAGGCTCTGCTACATGTGTAATTTTGTTTTGTACTGTCATAAACTACTTAGTTGTAATAACTGCTTGTAAATTCGACTTGTGTTTACATGCAGATAAGAAAAAAGTTATATGCAATTACCACTTTATAAACTGGGACATCTTTCTGTTTTCAGTTTCACCATATGTGTTCAGCAACATTTCTGTTTGGAGTGTTTAGACTTTTGATAGTGACTGGTTATATTAACCAAGGTACTTCGGATGATGCTGTTATTGTATTATTAAATTCAGTCAAGTACTTTCGTCCCCCGACAAAAAATGCAGTACTTTTGTTCCCAACATTAGCACCCACTTAGCAATATTCTAATCACTGTATGGTGTTGACAGAATGTGCCACTTTCTCACTCATTCGGAGCATAAAAGTACAACTGTTTTCTATTGTGTATTTATATGATGGCACTGCAGTGGTGGATGTACACACATGGCACCAAATATTCTATAGAAGCCCAAGCATTCAGAAAATTGCACAATATGCACATTAGTGTCGTCCATACGAAGAGGAGGCACTTCTGGTGTAACAAAAATGCATTGGATATGGCAGCATATCCAGCAGAATAAGTCTTGCTTGTCATCAGAGGCAGAATGTACGATTGTTTTGCAAGCTTGCAATAGTATTTTTTTAACACCCATTTCTACATAATGGTTCTATTGCCTATGCATTAACTACACGTTCTGGGTGCTACATGGCCTATAGCAGTTCAATTACGTAGTGGTTCTCCCTTGATTTAAAAATTTGTATACTGTGCTTCATGAGAGAACTGTACTTCAGTGCCGGTCGTTTACTCGGCCTCTGATAACCTATTTTGTATGCTTCCTTTTCACGAAGTACTAGGGCCCAAGTGCTCCTTGGGCCCCAAACTTTTCATGAAGACGAAACTAACTGCTAGGCAATTGGAAAAAAGAAATCAAGGAATTTTATTTATACAAATTGGGGCAGGGGTCTGCAGTCTTCCTGGCCACTTCAGATCAGTGCTCACTTGATCGAGGAGGTGGCCCCCGAATAGAAGACAACATGGTCGGCACTTCGCCAACTTCATAGTGAAGGAGGACCTCAAGCAGGTGCATTTTGCATTGCCCCCTCAGGTGTTCAGGCACCTTGTCCATGTGCTCGGCGAGCGAAAGTAAAAATTGCTCTGTTCTGTTTTCTTTTTCATCTTTAAGTTCTTTGTCAATTTTGTCAAGCAAGCTGGCTGTTTGCTGTTTTCTTTTGTTTGTTTTCTTTGTTTGTGTTGTGCGTTGCGTGATAGAAGATAGTGGGACGGGTGTTGAAGGGGTGGATGGGACAGGTGTTGAGGTGGACGGTTGTGTTAAAGGGGTGGGAACAGGTTGAGTAGAAATAGGCCGAAAGGAAAAGTCACTGTGATCGTCTAAAGTGGGAGAAGGAGAAGCGGGTATGGTGTAGTCGGGTGTATCAGAGCAGTAATTACTTTCGCTCGCAGCACTGGCACACCGAGGGGGCAACATTGATGCAAAGACCATGGCTGCATCTTGGGTAGCATCTGAGCTGTCATCCAGGTTACTGCTGGTTCTATGAGGAAAACAAGCAGCCACATAATTAGTGCCACGGAGAATACAGTAGTAACAAATACATTTCTTTTAATGCACACACTGGCTACTGTGCATTATCACACTGAAAATAAGCATGTGGCTGTTCTAGCATTCTCAATGTTGCCAGTCTGAGACAGTTGGGGTTACATTACTATTTAAATAATATCTGGGGTTTTACGTCCCAAAACAACATTATTGTGAGGGATGCCTTAGTGGAGGGCTCAGGAAACTTCCGACCATCTGGTGTTCTTTAACGTGCACTGACGTTACACAGCACACGGGCCTCTACCATTTCGCCTCCATCGAAATGCGACTTAGTAAGCCGGGATCAAACCTGCGACCTTCGGGTCAGCAGCTGAGCACCCTAGCCACTGCTACACCGAGTTGGACTTGCATTACTGTTTTAAGAATTAGCGCAACTCAAAAATGAGCGAAGGAATTAAACGGCATAGATACAGGTGAAGAGATGTGCCACCTATCTACGGTTTCTTTGTAGTGATAATTCTTCACAGAGTGTTTCAGGGAGCGTGTCACAAGCAGGCATATTACATTACGAAAAAATAATCGAAAACCGAATCACAAATTATTTAAATAAATTCTGTATTCTTTCTCCCTATCAGTTTGGCTTTTGCTCCGGCTTTTCAACAAATGTAGCTCTCATAACACTTACCGATTACTCAAAAAAGCGATTGATCAAGGTGAACTTGCAGCATCCATATTCATAGACCTTTCGAAAGCATTTGACGCTATTAATCACCCCATTCTTTTTGCAAAACTCGAAGATATTGGAATAACCGGTTCACCTTTGCTCCTTATCCACAGTTATTTACAGGATAGAAAACAAACCATCGATATATCTGGTTCTTATTCCAAAGAAGCAACTACTAACATAGGTGTACCACAGGGGTCCATATTAGGTCCCCTACTGTTCTTAATTTATATTAATAACTTGCCGACTTGCCTCTCATCTAATTGTATTTTATATGCTGACGACACGACGATCTTTAATTCTAATAGCTGCATATCTACACTAACAAATAACCTAAATGATCTTTTGAGAATATGTACGTGATGTGAAAATAACAAGCTGCAAATTAACCATAATAAGACCAAATTTGTCATCTTTTCCTCACATCAGCATCCGTTCACTCTAACTCAAAACATTTCCATCAACAATCACATTATCTCTCCAGCTAACCATTGTGCATTTTTAGGTGTGGAACTTGATCGCCACCTTAAATTTCATCTACACGTCTCTAACGTGAAAAAGTAAATGGCCTACGGTATGCGCGCTCTCATCAAAGCTCGATTGCATTTCTCCTTCTCTACTCTCATATCACTTTATTATGCTTTTGTTCATTCTCATCTTAACTACAACATTGAATCATGGGGCAACATGTACAATAGCCACCTTACGAGCACAGGAGGTCCCATTTCAGTCTATGACTACAGGACCTCCTTCTGTATACTCTTACTATGTACTTATTCCTTCGTTTGATTTGAAATAAATGATTCTGATTACTACTGGCAGCAGTAGCAGCCATCGCTGGTGGCGTTGCCGAAATGGAGTTTAAACCCAGACCTCTTCTGCTTTCACAGGGGGGCAACGGCTCAAGTTTCGCCACTGATCTCAGTGCTGGCATGCTCCATCATAGTGTGCAGGCCCAACAGCACCACCTCCCTAATTGCTGTTGTGCTGCTAACTGTTGTAACGATCCAAACATGAAGGGGTCGATTCCCCAAGTGAAATTCTACCAATTCCCAAATGGATGGCAAACAAATAGCAGATGACTGGTATATGAGGTGAACTTGTTACTAGTTGGTTGAAAATTTTCAATCTGGAAACAGTGCAGTAAGCGCTTCGTGTGGTGTGTTGCTCGTTCCTTGCTTCGGCTTCATTTTACCTTGCTGTTGTCCTATTGAAGATGACTGGCATGAATCAATAAAGTACACTGAACAAAGTGAACTGTTTTTGTTCCATACGCTAGCAGTGTGCAGTCACAGTTCACGCATGTGGAGAAAATTAGTATGTGCACAAAGTATTTAACATGACCGAAGTTCATTCCTGCTTCTGAACTGTACTTTGACTTGTGGAGAGATACACGCCGGCATTTTAGTTGCTACAGCATTGAAGCAGAAATTACTTCAGTGCTTTCAACTTCCGTCTTAACACTCGTATTAAGAAATTACAAAGCGATATAGATATTTTACGGATGGGTTTGAGTGCCGCCATATTGGGCTGTTAACCTGTGTTTTGCACCTTTTTAACAACTAAACGAACAGGGTTACGGTAGACGCATTCCCATGAAAACGGTTGGGTTCGGGCAAACGATGTTTCATGGCCTTATTAATTCACGTCGCATTATACAAAAACAAGATAACATCGGCTTAACAGCCCAAGATGAGGTGTGACAGAAAATAGTTCATAGAGTGTGCTGCGCAGCAAAATTACACTTTACAAATGTAAATAGCGTGCCACTTTGATGGCTTGCACTGGTTGGTGGGAGGGAAAATAGTAGACGAAGACACAAATTTCATGACATGCACCACCATAATATCTCAAGGCAAAAATTAGTTCGCAAAATATTCGGAACTGTTATATGTTTTGTTTTGGCGTAATTCATTTGCCAGCTTGGTCACTTGACCTAAGTGTATCAGACTTCTTCCTGTAAGGAACTTGTGAAAGACTGAGCCAGAGGTGCATCATGAATATTCATGCACTCAAGCAAGATGTTGATAATGAAGGTGTAGGCATTGTTATGGACCTACAAGACTTCAACAAGTGCACCTAATTCTAAGTACACGGGCCTCACTGATAAATTTGAGGTGATAGTCAGTGCAATGTTGTGTCCATTTCTTCTCCTTTAGTATGTGTCAGTCACACTGTAGCCACAACGAAGGAGAAAGTTTGGGTGTGAGGTGTTTCCGCTCCAATTTAAACATTTTAAACAGTGTCAGCTACTTTCAACGCTTCCACATTTGCTACAAACCAAAAACAAAACTTCGACTTACGGACGTGGCTCGGTGACGTCCTTCAAGAAGAGGAGATGGTCAAAAAATTTCCATTTTGGAATGGCATCGCTCACTCCGGCTCCGCTCTTCTTCTTCAATTCTCTTAGTTTTTTTGCAAAGGTATCCCTTAAATTTCTCCACCGATTGGATACCAGCTTGACATTTTCTATAAAAGAAAAGGTAACAGAAACACATGATGCGTCATTTCTCCAAAAATTTTTAATGAAAGATTTGTGACGCAAACTGAGAAGCAAGGAAAAAAAAAAAGGCCGCGCCTATTGTGCCGGCAGCCGGCAAAACAGACCAGCAGAATAGTTGCCGGCAGTTTATCCCTGCCGGCGCATTTCCTGTTATAGCTATTTTAACCGTGTCCGTGGTTCGCCCGTGTCACTGGAGGGCCCGTTGACATACGCTGCCGCTTCGCGGTGCGCCTTCGGCGCTCTCACTATTGTGCTCGTGTCGCTACTGCCAGAGCCAGGAGCGTCAGCGACGGGCGCTAGCGCGCCCGCCGCTGACACCAACGCGATTCTGTTTTAGAATAACATTACGGCTCCTTCGGAGCAGTTGTCTTAGCGTTAATAGTTCTTAAAAAAAATAGAAACACCAAAAGAAAAAAAATTCACGAAGGCTGCGATTCGAACCACGGTGCTCTGCAGCGCGGCACGCTAACCCACTACGCCACCCAACCGTGCCGTTCTTAGCTGAAAAAAATATCGAGAGGCCGGTGAGGCAGTCATCACCGTGCTGCCGACAAGTCACATGGCCACGGGCACCCAATAGGCGGGAACTGCCGGCAACTATTTTGCTGCTCTGTTTCGCCGGCTGCCGGCAATATAGACACTACAAAAAAAAAAAAAAAAGCCCTGAAGGCAGGATAACATCTGGCATTCCATGCTTTTTACTACTTGTTCCTTCCATGCTTCTCAATTTGCCACTCAGATCTCTCATGAAACTATGCACCAAATCGGCCAACACAATTGCAATCCTAACACATGCAATGACAAAGTGGACAATGTAGGCAATTGTTCACAGTCAAAAAATGTTTCAACGTTTAACCTTTCAATGCCACAAACATTGCACGAGCTGTGTACTGCGTAACAATTTCATACTCTACGTACATAACAGATGATTGATGTTAAGACAATTTGATTGATGTTAAGACCGCAACAGCTATGTCAGACTTGACGAATCAAACGTGTTTGCAAGCCATGCCGTCAAAAGTGCCGCAAAGTAAACCATAACTTGTAAAAGTGGCTTTCATGCGAGGCACCTTGTGAAAACTTAATTTTTTTTTTCTTCGTTCAAGCGATTACTCGAGGCTAGATAGCGGCTTGGAAGGCGCGGGCTCGTTTCCTGGCCAAAACACTTCTATGGGGTCATAGTATAAGCGCCGGCGTACATCAGTGTATGAAAAGAAGCCATAGGCGCTCAAAATTCGTCATTACGCTCCGTTCCCAATCACTACGGAGGGTAATCTGATCTAATGTCACTTGCAAATTTCAAACCGGTAAACATAGCTTTCCAGATTTGCCGTACGCCACGTTTCAAGGTTCCCGCCGTGTGGGTCTAAAACGTAGCTTTTTAAACTTTATCTCACGTGAAAAGCTCAGCTGCGTGCACAGTTCGCACTACAAAAAAGCGCCCGAAAGAAAAAGAACTTGACAATGGAGTACATACCGTCTGTCACAGCGAGGCCTATCGTGCGGACGACTCGCTTCCAGGCATCCGCGCGTGCATCCGCATTTCGGTACATCACCGAGCGTTGGTCCCACAGTACCGGCTCATGACGCACAAGTGAAATAAGCAACTCACTCGGTACTGGAGCCGCTTGAGAACTCATGTTTTTTTTTGCACAAAAATGGCTTGGCACCGATGGAGCTGCCTTCCCGGCATGAAAATTCGGCAATATGGCAGCTCCACTAGCTGGTTCACCTGCTTCGTGTCACGTCATCGTGACGTTTCCCTGCTCGTGCTGTGATTGGCTGCGGCCATGCGGCGGTCCGATGCGGCGACGAAAATATCTGGCCAGTTTGATGCACGCCGGACAGGCGATGCGGCGGTGCGATGCGATGATACGTCACGAAACGTCACCACTCCGGCTGCCCCATCGTCGCGCCGCATGCCGCATCGCACGGAAAATCGCACGTCTGTCTCGGCCTTAAAGCTAGATGGGGCCATGCTTTTTTTTTTCTCGCGACTCTTGTATTACACGAATGTGGTGCGCAATGTGCGCGGCAAGCTTCGACGTAAAAATATCCTTTCTTCTTTGAACATTAGAGATTCGATAGTTGTAAAATGTTGATAAGTTTCTCAAAGAAAAATTATGTATACGTGGTCGTGTTATTACACGACCACGTATACATAATTTTCCACTGGTTATGTATTCATAACCAGTGAACCAGTGGCGAAGAATTTTAGCATTGTTCACATATAGGAACTCTCCTTCTGGTGAAGCTTACACAGTATTAAACAACGGAGATGCCCTCTGCTATAGGCGATGCGCAAAGCGCCGACGACGCCATCTGCCGCCACGGCTCGGAAGCGTTGGTGGGTCCGGACGAGCAGTGTTCCCGCGAGCGTGTACGTGAGTGCACGGATGGATGTATTTTCATCGTGATTTAACGACTCTGTCGGGATTCATAGATGTCGAAAAATAACTGCTACGTTGTCGGCTGCTCAAACACACACGAAAGATCGCCAGGAACGCACTTCTACAGGTTTCGAGCGAGAGCGACGGCGACGGTGGATTGCGGCTGTACGACGCACGTCAGCAATCGCGCTTTGTTTACGGCAGTGTTAGAACGATTACCGTGTTTTTTTTTTATTTCTCCATTTTTATGCCGTTACGTCTTGAGCTAACGCTACTACGTTTACACTTGGTCCCCTCGCCTGCATTGTAGACGCTACAATGCACATGAGCTTGTTATTACTGATAAGACGCGGTGCCTAAGCTCTCTTGAAAAACGAATGGCGCGAAGCGCAATGCCAGAGAATGTGGGACAGGTGACGGCTCTTTTACAAAAGAGCGGTAGAATCACACGTGTGCTGCACGAAATCGGCTGCATTCTACCTATTGATGGCACTGGAATGCGATCACCGGTGCAGAATATTCGCTGAGCGCTCGCCTCAATTATATGCATATTGGCTGTAAAGCATGGTACCTGTGCGCATGGTACCTAACGTCATTTTGCGGTAATAGCTTGCAGAAGCCTAGCAAATACGTAGCCAAGCTGCTATGACAAGCAAGGTGACCACCAGCTCCGTAGTGACTCAGTCTCGCGCCACTAGCGAAAGCTGCCGAGATATATTTCACAAGTTTATCGTGCTGGTTTCAAAGTTTTACCAACGCTGACCCTTCACGTGGCTGCACCCGTGAAATCCATGCGCCGGTGCGACAGCGATCCCTCAAAGTCTACTATATAAACACATGGCACGTAAACGAAGCTACTGTGTCGAGAAAAAACGTTGGTTCACGCGTCAACGCATGCAGGCATTAGTGATCAAGACGTTATAAAGAAAGCGGTGCGATGAGCTCCACTTCGTACAGGAAGCTTGATGACGCTTAATAGAATGCTTTGTTGGGCGCGTTCGTCCAACGAGGGATACATTTGAGTGCAAAAAAGGACGAAACACAAGGAAAAGAAGACTACACGAGCGCTCACTACCAACTGTTTTTATTAAGAAAAAACATGAGAATATAAAGCTCAAATGTATCCCTTGTTGACGCTTGTCTGTGGCAAACACTTGGCGCGTATGGGGACATTGTCGTCCCACACAGCTGTGACATCGGACACATGTCCACTATTATAATGTGCAGCTCCTTTGCGCACACTATCGCCGCAAAAGTAATTATCTGGGACGCGCACAAGCGGCAAATCGCACGCGCGCTCTTCCGTCATGCTTTCAGTCAAATGAGGCGTCTGCTACGCGACCCACCAGCGGTTCCAACAGCTGCCGCTACGCGGCTTTCAGTGGCGCCCCTATAGGCGCTGCGCATCGCGTATAGAGGGTTACCCGAAAAGAGAGAATATGGCGCCGCGTTGTTAATTCACAAAGATGTAGCAGGAAACGACGAATTCTACACTACAGCATTAATGAAGGGCAGCATGGGCCGTAACAAAAATAACTTAGCGATATAAACTTCAGATAATCCAGGGATATGCGCCAACAACGAGCTACGACGACGAGCAAGTGGAACAGTTGCACGAGGATATCGAATTAGCACAGAAAAGAATGCGGAAGCAATGCACGCTAGTCATGGGGGATTTCATACACTGGGGAAATGCTAGTAGAATTTTCGAAAAGAACCTGAGCCTGAATAATGAATACGTTTTTTAAGAAGCACAAGAAAAGGAAGTAGACGTGGAAGAGTTCTAACGAGGAAACCAAGAACGAAATTGGCTTTATAATATGCGAATAGCCAGGCATAATTCAATACACAGAAGAAGTAGCCAATATAAAATGTAGTAATCACATATTGGTAAAGGTGAATATGGTACTTAACCTAAATAAAACAAGAACTAGACTAATTACTTATAAAAAACGCGAATCTAGAAGTAATCAAAGCAAAGGACGAAAATTTAAAGTCGACCTGAAAAACAGGTTTGATGCTTTAGACCAAAACGACCAAGATTTAGTAGTAAACAAAACAATAACGAAAGCAATCTTCGAAACAGGGAAAGTAGTCGGGGGTGAAACAATAAAGCAAGATAGAAATAAGTTGCCCAATCTACTGAAGACTTAATAACAAAGCGGCAACAAATGAAAGTGACTTTGTCAAAAGATAAAACAGAATCGTAGAACTATGAGAGCTCATCAGTAAAGTCAGGCAAAAAGATGTAAGAAACTTTGATGTGGGAGAAATAGCGAGAGCAGTAGAGAAAGGTAAAAGCATCGATCAAAAAAATTTCAATTAGAACTAAACAACATGCATGCGCTAAAAAAATAAACAAGGTTATGTTATCAACAACTTGAACGAAATATTAAATGTAGCAGGATATTTCTACTCTGAACTGTAGAGCTATCTGACAGACCATGTAGCCTCAGCAGAAATCAAATAAATGGGGGACCCTGAAATTCCAAGTAGAACTGCTAACGAAGTCAGAAAAGCCCTCCTGCGGTATAACTGCAGGCGAAGACGGCTTGACAGCCGACTTGATCAAAGGCGGAGGAGATATTTTAATTGAAAAACTCGCATCGCTCTTCACGAAATGTATCAAGGCATGCAATGTACCGCGCAGTTCCTAGTGCGCAAGGAAGATCACGTGAAGGAGCTAAAGAATTACAGACCATTTAGCCTGCTCCCAGTAATATACAAGGCACTTACGAGAGTAATTTCTGCTAGTATAAGAGAAACACTTGAGTTTAACTAACCAAGGGAACAGGCTGGTTTTAGGAAAGGTTACTCGACAATGGACCACAGCCACGCTATCAACCAAGATATTGAGAAGTTCGCTGAATATAAGAAACCTCTTTATATGGCTTTTATCGACTACGCGAAAGCATTTGACTCCATAGAAATACAAGCAGTTCTAGAAGCTTTAAGTCGAGAAGGTTTACCTGTCGCATACGTGCAGACCATAAATAACATCTAAAAGGTTCCACAGTAACACTACTCGTACATGAAAAGAGCAGAAAAATTACAATCAAGAGAGGTGTCAGACAAGGAGATACGATCACCCCCATGTTATTCACTGCATACCTAGAAAATGTGTTCATACGTCTGGACTGGTAAGAAAATGGAATTAGAATATATGGAGAACACCTCATCAATTTAAGGTTTGGAGGCGACATTGTGCTATTTAGCAATTACGCTGAAGAACTACAAAACATGAATGAGGACCTATACCGACAATGTATTAAAATAGGGCCAAAATGAATAGGCAAAAGACCAAAATTATGCTAAGAAGCCTAGGTAAAAAACAGATAATTAAAATTGGCGATGAACCCTTACAATGTATGAAAGAGTACGTATACCTATTACAGTGACTAACAGCGGCGCCCGTAAAAATGAAATTCTCCGTACAGTAAGGATGCGCTAGAGCGCATTCGGAAGACGTTCCCAAACCGTGACTGGAAACTTGCCGTTGTCACTTAAGTGAAAAGTATTTAATTACTGTATTCTCCCGGACGGTGCAGAAACATGGAGGATAACGAAAAAGACCTAGGGATGACATTGAGGAGCACGCAGCGTTCAGTGGAAAGAAAAATAATAGGTGTAACTCTAAGAGATAAAAAACTAGCGGGATGGATCAGAGGAGAGATAGTAGTAGTTGAAGATATTACTGTATAAGTTAAAAGAAAGAAGTGCACCTGAGCAGGAGATGTTATGAGGAGGACAGGTAACAGATGCACAGTACTAGCGACGGAATGAATACCAATGGAGGGAAAGCGCAACAGAGGCAGGCAAAAGGTTAGATGGAGCGATGAAATTAAGAATTTCGCGGGCATAAAGTGGAACCGGCTCGCTCAGGATAGGGTGGATTGGAAATAGTTGGGAGAGGCCTTCATGCGGCAGTGGACTTAAAATAGGCTGATGA